>JAQZBX010008850.1:0-47286 GCA_029593785.1 Cabassous unicinctus | reverse complement strand
TTCATTTAATCCTCGAGTATCACAACTATTCCCCTTTTACAGATTAGGAAACTGAGGCCCAGAAAAACTAAATAGACCAGTAAGTGTTTGTAGCCTGGATTAGAAGCCAGGTTATCTGATGCCAGACCTACACAAAAGATAGCCATAGAAAGTGTGCATAAAGTAGTTCTTACCCAGCTTGCATGCGATCCCATGGCAAATCCCATGGTGGAAAACAGAGGCTAAACGGGATACCTTCAGAGTGTCAGTGAAGGCTCCAGAGGGTTAGTGACTCTGTACTCCAGGCTTCTCAACTCCTTATGGAGAGAGGCAGTTGGGGTCTTAGGGTATCTCCCCTCTAGCCTTCCATGCATTGGAGGGTTAGAGAAAGGGAGTTTCAAAGGCCTGGCATCATTAACCCACTGGGCTGGTGCTGGAAGTTCTTGTGATTTTGGCACAGCCAATATTTAAAATAAAGACTTCCAATTTACAGACGTCTGTCGTCCTATAGGCACATGGGTCCTGTCTGAATGTGAAACCCTCTTAGGAATATTCAGAATTGGATTGTCAACACACTTCATAAGAGGCTATTAGTGTGAGTTGTGTTTGATTATCTCTTGCTTTCCTCAAGAGAATAAACAGTGAACCCATTAGAAGTTGCTTAAGAATGTTCCTTTGACCACTTTTTCTTCTTTCTTTCTTTTTTAAAAGAAGCAGAAGTCGTTTTCACTTAGGCACGGTTCTTATTTTGCAAGTTAGAACTAATAATTTTAATGGAATTAAATATGTCTAAGTGTGTCGTTTTTATTCTTTGGGTTTTATCTAACCATTTTATCTAGTAATTAATTTCTCAAGCACCTGCTTTGTTCTACGGGAAGGTGGGGAGGTGGGCCCTGAGAAAAAAAGAAATGAATCAGATAGCCTCTGGCCTCAGTGAATTTACAGTCTAGGAGAGCAGCAGGTCATGTAGACAAATGAGTGTAATGTTTTGTGATGCATGATATATGGTCAGTACAAAGGAAAGCATGGTCAGTTCATTTTCAAAAGCTTGTGACTGGTTGCAAAGGACATACTTGAAGAAGCATCTAAGAAAACTATACCTCCTAAACTAGGAGTTCTCAAACTAGAGTGGACATTAGAAATCCCCTGGAAGGGTTGTTAAAACAGATCTATGGCCTCTACCCTCAGAGTTTCTGATTCAGTATGCCTGGGGTGAGCCCTAGGATTTACATTTCTAACAAATTCTCAGAGGATGGTGATGCTGCTGGCCCAGGGAACCCAGTTTGAGAACCACTATGCTAGCCTTCCTAGAGGAAAGACAATACAGGAAATGCTCCTGTTGTCTCAGGCTTTTTATCCCTTTAATTTTGAAATATTTAACTTTACCCTTTCTCTGGCCTGCTGTGTGTTGTGAGTTGATTTATAAATATGTGTGCCTCTTTGCCTATCTTTGAAAGTGTAGCTCTCTCTTTCTCTGCAAGATTTCCTTTTTCCCTTTCTTTCTTTTTTTTCATTTAAGTCCCTTTGACTTCCAAAGGGTAGGAATGGTAGGATGCTAAGGAAAAAATTATGTGCCTCTTATATGAATTATGAGTTGCATATTTTCCTGTGGATGTGAGACTGTGAGTGTGAATTTATTTTTCAGCCAACGTGGTGGTCAGCATTGTTCCTCATAATTTATCATGTCTCACAAAATACTCTGGACCTGTGGGTGGACAATAAATGGACAACAGAGCAAAGCAGTCAAATTTTAGACCAATTCCTACATATCCTTCCATCATCTCAGATCCTGTAGGGCCCACAAGATATTCCTAGAGGAATGAAAGAAAGGGTCAGGAGAGAAGAGGGCACCCAAGCAAGTCTAAAATGGTTGCAAAACAGTTAAGTGGTGGTTTTTATTTTTATTTTTATTTTTTACACTACTGCAGCCTTTTCGTAAATGGAGTCACATTTCTGGCCAAATACAACAGAAAATAAGAACTCATATCAGAAAACAATACCCAGTTCCCATATTAATGATTCTCTTTTTCTTTATTTTTTGGGTCCAGTTTGCATGGGAAATAAAGAACCTTGTGGACAGGAAGATCATCATTTATCAATCCTTAGCAGCAATTTTCCCAACAACTCTTTTCACTTCAAATGCTTTTAAGCATCTGTCAGGATCATATAATATCCTTGATGGGAGGAAACAACAACAATAATAATAACAAGTATTGGCTGCATAAGAATGAGTCAAATGGTTCTCTCCTTCCCCAACCACAGTGAGAATGACTGGCCTGTCCATATATGGCTTTGTACATGCAGCTGTGCAGTTATTGTTTGCACTTAGGCCTTAAGTTGTCTGTAATTTTTATGCTTGTAGGAATGATGCCAATTGAGAGAGAGAATGGGCAAAAAAAAAAAAAAATATTTAGCATCTCAGAGATGAGACAAGTCAATAAACAGCTTGATTACTAATTCATTCAGGAACAAAAATAATGGCTTTCTAAACTGAAACGACCAAATCCAATAACTAACTGTTTGTCAGGGCAGTAATAATGGTATTTGTATCTCTTTTAATTGGCTTTAACCTTTCCCTTCATGTGTGCGGTATTAAAAAATTAAAGAGGAAAGTATTTAGAGGCATAGATTTACGGCACTGCGTGGATTACATGCTTTTAATGAGGTCAGGACAATAAAACATCTGAGCAGAACCTGCTGCCCAGTGATGAATTACACCCTATTACAATAGATAGACTATAGCATGTGTGCACGCACACACACACATCCAGGCTCACACACGGATCTATACAGAGCAAGTTATTCCTCACTTTGATGTTGAGCTAGCACCGAGTGCTTCCAATTACAACAAAGAATGGAAAGAAATGTTCAAAATGCATAGCTGCAAATATACTATGTGCAAAAGGAAAGTTGCAGAAAAAAAATACATCATGTTTATTTAAGAACTCAATGTATGTCCGTATATGTAAGAGTATATATGCAAGTGTGGAATGGATGGATGGATGGATGGATGGAAAGAGAAGGGAATGAAGAGGGAGGGGAGAGGAGAAAGGAGAAAGAGAGAGGAAGGAAGAAAGAGGGAAGGAAAAAAGAAGGAAGGGAGGGAGGGAAGGAAGGAAGGAAGGGAGGGAGGGAAGGAAGGAGGCAGGAAGGAAGGAAGAGAGGGAGGGAGAAAAGGGAAAAAGGAAAGAAAGAAGAAAATTTGGAAAGTTCTACACATTGTAGCACAGTGGTATACTAGAGTTGGCTTGCTTTGGCTTATAAAATCTGATTATACAACATCCTTTCTCAATCCTATCACATTCTTAGTTTAAAATCTGAGATGCTGGGATTATTTACACCACAGAAGTAAACAAATGCTACAATTTATGGCTTTTTTTTCTGGAGAGCTGTATGTTAAAAGCTTTTATCGGTGCACCAATGGAAACACACCAAACTATTCAGAATGGTTTTATCTAGAAAGTGGGTTTACTGGGACTAGGAGGGGTGTGGGAATGGGAAACATGATCTCTTTCCTCTTGATTTTATATGTTTCTTTATTATTTGACATTTTCATTGAGCATTTATTACTTTTATAATGAAAATAAACATTTTGTTTTATTTTAAAATCAGCCTATAAATATTAAAACATTTTTTAAAACTTAGAAATAGAATTAATTACTTTTACTTTATTTCAGGTACAAATTACTAATACAAGGGGAAAAATTCATACAATTATGGAATCCAGTGGTTAAAGGATTTAAGACTCAACCAGAAGTGTGTCTTTTAATGACCAAAACTTCCCCAATTTTTCCAGAGCAGAAAGAACAACAAGAAAATTATTAATATTAACACAGATCAGCCCAGAAGAGTGGAGTGTGTAGAGGCAGATCCCATTCCAGGACAAATTCTAGTGAAGAAAATCACATGGTACCTCCAAAGCTCAGCTCCTCGTGCTGATTGGTTGTCACAAATCTTGTCACATACTTTGCTTAATCAGCAGCCTTGAATTGGCTGAATGAAACATCGGTAATGAAAAGAAAAGCACCCCACTTTAGATAACACAGCTTCCATTGCATTGAAAATGTTTCAGCCCTGTGATCACTCAGTCTATCTCTGATTGAAGAAATATGGACACTTCCTTTTTGCCACATTGAGATGCTGGGATCTCTATAGTTGGCTTCAAAAAGGGGCAGAGTAGAGAAGGCTCATTGTTTTCCCTTCTTTCCCAAAGCCTTGTTCATTTATCTGAGCTGTTCTGTCTTCACTGACAGTCACCGACTCTAGGTGATATTCTACTTAGAGACTAGTTGCTCTTCTTTCCTATAGACACTTGCAAATGAAAGCCCCGTGCCTGGCAGACTAGCTAATGGCGTGAACATACCTGAACCGATAATGAAAATAGATGCTTGGTTTTGCAAACATTTCTTCATCCATTCATTCCACAAATATGTATTTCTGTGTGCCAGGTATGGGGGTACAGTGGAAAACACATCAGACAAAGTCTTGGCTTTCATGAAGCTGACACTCCAGTAGACAGAGACAGGCATAAACTAGTAAACCAATAAAAAATATCAGAGAGTAAGTAACATTTGAAAAACCTGAAATGGAGTGTGTGATAGAGAGTAACAGGTACTTATTGAGGAGGAAAAACTTTGAACTGAGATGGGAATGACCGGAAGAAGCCAGCCATGTGTGCATCTTATTACAAAACGTGTCTCCTAAATGCTCTTTATGGGGATTTTTTGGCACTAGATGAGACCCTGTTGAAAACATTTTTATCGTGGTAACAAAAATACAGCATAACATTTCCCATTTTAACCACTTTCCAGTATACAATATAGTGAGGTTAATTGCATTGTAATTAATTACATTGTCACATTGTTGTGCTACGGTCACCACCATCCATTACGAAGATTTTCCCTCACCCCATACAGAAACTCTGCACACATTAAGCATTAATCCCCCATTATCCACCCCACCCTACCCTAGGTACCACATCATCTTCTTTCTGTTTCTATGAATTTGTATATTCTAGTTATTTCATATATGTTAGCTCATGCAACATTTGTCCTTTTGTGTCTGGCTTATTTCACTCAAAGTGATATCTTCAAGATTCATCCATGTTATAGCATGCATCAGATCTTCATTCTTTCTTTACAGCTGAATAATATTCCATTGTATGTATACACCACATTTTGTTTATCCTTTCATCCACTGATGGATACTTGGGTTGCTTCCATCTTTTGGAAATTATGAGTAATGCTGCTGTGAACATGGGTGTGCAAATATCTCTTCTAATCTCTATAGTCTCTGCTTTCAATTCTTTGGGATCTATACCTAGAAGTGGGTTTGCTGGGTCATCAAGTGACACCTTTTAACATATATGTCCGGGGAAGGGTAGTCTGTAGGGGCTTTCTTTGTTTCCTCCTTACACTTTCAAACCAAGCTCAGGCATTGTTTGCTGCTCCAAGTACTTTTAAGAAGACGGTCAAAATCAAGATCAATCACATATTAGTAGCTGATTTCATGTGCTTAAATACCCCCAAGGTTGCTTACTGGTCAGTGTTGTCAGTTGCAATGATTGCGAGGTGGCCACGTAGGTACATGTCTTCCCTTTCTTATTTAAAAGAAAAAACGAGGCAGTTATAAATTGAGATGTCATAAACTGTGACATCTCACAGTTGTGTCTGCACTATTCCAGCAAAGAGACAGAGTGATACAGAGGGGAAAGTACATAGACTTTGGAGCCAGAAATAAATTGGCAGTCTAAGCAGGGTATTGACCCTCTCTTGAATATTCAGTGTCCTCAATTATGACATAGGGATATAAGAATGCCTGCTTCATCAGGTGGTGGTGAAAATGAAATAAAGTCATGTCTACAAAGTGGCTGGTTCAGAGTAGGCTAGAGCTTCCTTTTAAAGAAGTTTCTAGATATGATGCTGAACTGTGACTCACCAGAGTGAGGCCATCATTGCACGGTGACAGGGAGAGCTCATTAGTCGTCTTTGCTTCAGTCTTTCTGTTGGATGCAGAGCTGCAATTTGGGACTTGAAGATACAGCAAAAGTTTCATGCTTGTGCAAGAAAATTGAGAACATGGCTGTCATTCTGTTGGCATGATCCATAACAGAAGAAAAAAGAGGCAATATCAATTGGGTACTCAGCAAAGCAAAACAAAACAAAAACATGCCTTTAATCCTTCACTTATTTAAGAGTTACTCTCCACCCTTCCCCTGGACCATTATCCTTCTAGCGTCTTTTAATCCTTTCTGGCTCTCCCTGAAGCACCGGAAATAAAGCTGGGAACCAACTGGAAAGAGTTCCTAAACCACATGATATGTGCAGTGCAATTTCTACAGCAAACTGCATTGCCTGAGAATAGAATTGTAAAGACACGCATGAATGCTGACTATATTCCTAGGGATAATGGAAGCTGCTTATGAATATAAATTAAAAAAAAAAAAAAACCTTGGGAGAAAAATAAACATAGAAGCAGCAAGATAATGTTTTTTATGTTTTTAACTTTAATTGACTGAAAATACCAATACAACATATTCCTTGGACAATCTCTCAAACCACCAACCCCCCTCCCCCTAATGTTTTAATGGGAACAAGGAGGTGGATGGGAGAAAGAATACTCACAGAATTGATAAAATAATGGTTACTCCTGAGAAATGGAACTAGAAGGCTAGAAAGGGTTTTATTTTTTATTTTCTACACATCCACATTGTTTGATTATTTTTTCGAATGACCCTTCACTACATTTTTAAATTTTGAAAATACATTTTTGGAAACTCTTGGGGCAGAGAGAAGAAAGAGTTACTTTCTGCACCAGATAGCTACGTTGTTTTTAAATAAGTTTTATTAACAAGTGACAATTACTTTTTTATGATACATTTAAGATAGTGAATTATGAATGACTGAAAATCCCCTCCAGCCTAAGTGAGAACCATTATGTCTGGTAATTGCCGCTGATTTCTGCAAACAGTCATTTTTCTCTGGCCTATTAACATAATTTGAATTTTTAATTGCCCTTCATAATTGTCTATTGGAGTTAACAAACAGTCCCCTCCACTAAAGGGCTTCAGACCAGGCCCTGCCCCAGGGAACTCACGCTGGAAGTATCTAGACCACTTGAGGACACTATTAGGACTTTGTGGACTGTCAAATTGAGGTGGCAGCCACTGTAACAAACGGGCATCTTTTTCAGGATCCACTGAGCTGTGGGATGGTGTATTTTCAGACTTAATGCATTGAGTTTGCCCACTTTGTTATGAAACTACCTCACCCAAAAAGGAAGAACATTACACTTTTAACAATTTTAACCAGAACTTTCATCACAATCTTTACTTCTTCCAGTGTGAACATTCTGGAAGAAGAGAAAAACATGTCCCACTGTGTCCATTTCCTATAGGATTCATGGTATCATTAGTTCAATGACATCAGGAAGGAGACAGGATTCCAGTTAAGGTACACACACTCTGAGACGCTACAAACACAATGTATGGTCATTTTTTAAACATGTAAATTCAGGAAAGTACAAAGAAGAAAATTCCCTATAATCCCACTAATAGCATATATTTTATTGATTCATAAATACATGTATGTTAGTATATAAATAGTGTTTTCTCACATCATTTACTAGCCTTCTAAAATATTTTAAGCACTACATAATAATTTAGGGTATGAATTCACCACTGCATTCCAATACTGTTGGATATTTTAGTGTTTCAGTTTTTACCATTAGAAAATAAGTGATATAGTGAGCCACTGTTGTGTATATGTATTTTGTATACATCTCTGATAATTACCTTAAGAAAATTTCCTAGAGGCTAAGTGAATCACGAATATGATTCACCCTTCACAAAAGTTCTATTTCAGTATACGCTCCCCAGCAGCATATGAGAATGCCTTTCCCATCCTCCTCCTAACACTAGATTTTTGCGTTTATTAAAATGTTGGTCGAGTTGCTGAATTAAAAGAAAAAAAAAGAGCGTCTCATCATTTTTAAAAAGCTGTATTTAATTGATAAATAGTGAAGTCAAACATCTTTGTCACCTAATTATTAATAAGTGCATGGGTGCAAATTTGTGAATTGCCTGTGCACCCCTATGTCCACCTCCACCCATTTTTCTGTTAATGTACACATCTTTTTTTCTGATTGACAAAGCCAAGATTTTTAAATTCTTAATGTTTTTTGATCTCTGCAGATATCTCTGCCTCAGCGCCACCAGTTGCCCAGTGCCAAAAGAATGGCAGGTTATAACCACACGATTCGATCTGCTTCTACCTAAAGGAGCCCTTGTTTTTTCTGCCACCTCCCTGCTCTTATGCATTTGCAGTAGGTAGGAAGGGATATCGCATCTCTCAGTGCAACATATTGAAACCATAAACAAAACTGTCCCAGGGACCTCTGTGGCTGTCTTCCACCTCCCAGGGTCCCTTGACTCCTGTCTCTTTACCCCTCAAAAAATCCCAGTGAAGCCCTTTGGGTACATCCACCGGGTTTAGTGTTGAGGTGAACAGGAAATGCCCATAAGGAATAGAGACTTGAAACACCCCTGTGAAATACTAAATCACAAGCAATTTTCTCCACACAAGTTTGTAGCATCTGACATACAGCAATGTCTAATCAATGTATCGACATGGAATCTGAAGCTTAATGATACAACAGAAACCAACGAAATGGTCAGCAATTCCAACATGAATATCTGAATTCGGTAGCTTGCCTACTCAAATCTGTTTCCAAAGTAGGAGCTCCAGGGTCCACTTAAGTACCCTTAAACAATGTTCTGGCTGAGATATTTATGGGATTCGCTACAGGCAGCTGATTTGCGGGTGTGGGAGGAAGTCCAAAGCCTGAGACATTTGTCCTGGCTTGGAAACTGTCAGCACTATTTGTATGAATGTCTTCAAAGCGGCCATGTTTCTTCATAACTTTTCGGACGAGTTCAACAGGGCCATCAAGGAAGGGCGCTAAACTAATTCTTACATGGAAGCTTCCAGTGCTTAATGTCTGCTCGTGACTCTGAGGGAGACATTTATTATAAAAATAGCAACAGTTTGTTATCATTCCTGACACATTCCATTCTTTCAACTTGAAACTAACAATCTTTTTACTCTTATATCCCTCACCTCCCCTAAGAAATTCCTAGCGATGGCACATTTCTCTATTTCCCATCTCTGCCTCCTTCTCAGAGTTTGCATACTTTGTTTCAAATACGGCTCTCTCAGACCAGGCATCTGGAAATCTGCTTTCTTTATCTCTGCGACAGAGAGAAAGAAAAGAGGATTGTGTAGGAAAATTTGTGGTAAAAATGTGAACTGGGTTTCAACCATTAACTTGGGCTCTGCCTTTTTAAATAATACATGGTAACCTCTTCCAGACAGTGTGGTTTCCTTTGAGAATTACAGACATTTGGTGGCTCAGAACTTAATATCTGGAGTCAGTCAGAAATTGGTTTGGATTCTGGGTTAAAGGTTTTTGTTTTGTTTTGTTTGTTTTGAGTTAAATGGGGGTAGGGATAGGGTTGTGGTTAGTATTAAATGACAGAGGTACACAGAACATACTCTGTTAAGTATTTATAAATACTGCTATTACTAATATTAAAACTTGACAAAGGTTGTTTTATTCAAAACTCAGGACATCTGTGTGTCAGGTATTTATATGTTTTCTCCATCTTCTCAGCGACATCTCCATTCCCAGTTGATTCCTGCAGGCCCAGTCCTGCTTTTTATGGAAATAGAAAGGAAAAATATGGGACAACTTAAAAGATGCCAGACGAATCTCTGCCCCGAAGCCAACTGTTTATTCAGCTCATTCAACTAACAAATAATTTCACTGGTGATTTATTGTTTTCCTCGGTGAAATTTTCCTTCATACATCCATAATTAAAAAGGGTGCATAACAGTAAATCGGTGAACCTGTCATATAACATTTGTTAGCATGGAAAACCAAGGCATCAGAGCTTTTAGGAAAGACAAATGAAGAGGTTAGATAGAACCTGAGATATGGATTTTTTTAAAACCTGCTTTATTTGAGAAATGAAAGGCTGTGTTTGTAAAGAATTGAAACCAAAATATAAAGTGTCCTTAAAGCCATGCCCTCCAATACAATGTCCTAATTTCCACTGATATAATAAAAATCTACCTCTTATTAGCAATGAGCACATGCAGTGATTTTAGTTGTTAGAAAAGAAATACCTTCTTTATTTTTTAGTGATAGGGAGTTTTTCCAAGGTCAAGGAAGAAATTGAATTATTTATTTAATTCACAAGTTGTCCTTATTTAAGGCACATCCAACACATGCTTTGCCCGTAGGGAAGTGCTAAAAGTAGCAATAGGTAAGTGTTTGAATCTGAGAATCTGATTGCAGAGAAAGAAGTATCACTTGACAGCGTTCAGAACAGCAAAAGTGAAGTTTGGACCCTGAGTTTTATGCCAAGCTAACAACAGCTTTGGAATTCTGCTACACGACCTGACACAAAGGTCTAAAATATTTTTCTTTTTTAATCATGAGAGAGAAATGATGGAAGGAACATGTTTCTCCCGTACATGTTCCAGTGTAACTGAATGTCACGCTTTGACAAATTCTACAGAAATAAAAATGGATTTGATACTATATTGGTTAAATTCTACTGGAGTACTTTAACTTTTCTCTCTTCCTCCATCCTCCCTCCCCCCCACCCCCATGTTAACTGAGAACCAGATAAATCAGCAAACAATATAGAAGCCTCATTAAGCCTGCAAGCAGTGCCTGGTCTCACAGGAAAATCGCATTTTAAAGGAGACAGAGAGTAACAGCAAATGCAATCACAAGGCAAAAAAACCCCACCAGAATAAAAGAAGCATGAATAAAATATACCCTGAACCTTAAAGGACCACCTCAAGATAATACAGTTAGCCCTAGTAAAGATCAAAAAATGAATTAATGTTTAAAAAAAAAAAAAAGAGAGATCACGTGTTTAGTCTATCAGAATGTGAGACTGGGTTGAAAACCACGTCTGCCTAGAGAACTATCAAGCTTCCGAACCCTCCATTTGAGGAGTAATTGTGCCAGTGACTCATAATGCTTGGAGAGACTTTGCAAAAGATCACTTTTCATTGCATGAAACACCCAATTTGTTTGGAGGGACCATGTGCCACCTAATCAGGCAGGCAGGCATTTGAAGAAGAGTTAATCTTTTTAAAAAATTCTCATCCTCGTTTTTATTTATAAATTTTTCTTTTTATATAATTTCAAAATTACAGACAAATTGCAAGAATAGTCAAAGGAACACACATACATCCTTTACCCAGATTCGCCAATTGTTTATACATGCCCAATTTGGCATTCACTTTATAATTTTCTCCATTTCTCTCTCATTCTTGCTCTCATTATGCCCCTTTACCAATGAATATGTCATTGTGTATTTCCTAAGAACCAAGATATTCTCTTACATAACCACAGTACAATTATTAAAAGCAAGAAATTTAGCATTGATAAACTATATTATCTAATTCTCAGTCCACATTCACATTTCATCAGTTGTCTTAATAATGCTCTATATAGCTATTTTTTCCATTATCATTTCAGGATAACACATTGCATTTAATTGTCAATTCTCTGTAGTCTCTTTGATTCTGAAATTGTTCCTTTCCCTTTCTTTGTCTTCCTTGATCATGATATATTTTAAACATTTTATTGAAGCGTTAGATACACTCATGACCATGCACATATAAATGTACAGTCCCATGGATTTTCTCAGGCTGAACATACCCATGTCACAGACACAAGGTCAAGAAATGAAACATCAGCACTCCATTCTTTTTGACCAAATTCAACTCTATCATCCTAAAATATCTCATAAGTATGTCTCTGAGTCTCAATGCTGTAACTGCCCAGACTTCTCACTGCTATCTCAGGCCAAGGAGCCTGGGCCATCTGCTGTGGCCTAAATGAAACCTAGCATTTGGCTTGATGAACATCAGACAGTGGGATGATAATGTACTATCTTCAGATCAGAACTCAAACTGTCAGTCGCAAAGGACCCTTATATCCCCCAAATTGTCAGGGACCCTTTATACATGGTCCTTCTGCATATAATGATACTTAAAAGATTATGAAAGAGAAACAATGGAAGGAATTAAAGAAGTGTATGTTTCTCCCGTACCAGTTTCACTATAACTGCACGTTGCACTTCTACCAATTCTACAGAAATAAAAATGAACTTGATACTCAGTGAACTCACACTACATGTGACTCACCTCACCATACAAACCCAGTCTATTGATTAAGTGCTTCATCACGGCTATGTTAAGTTGTTAAAATGTTTCTGGCCACTCCCTCTCAACTTCTGTATTGATCTCATCTGGTGTTGTTTGGATGGGACCAGTGGACCACACTTTGAGTAGCACTGAGCTAAGGCACTTACCTTCTAGCTGTCTAAATTCAGCTTAAGGCTTAGGTCCTCAGCCTACTTTGGGCCACCATTAAATGCCTCCCTGCCCAGCACGTATCTCAGTTTTTAACAGTACTTTTATTTAATGTGATGATTTGATCAGTGTCTTAACCCAACCCTGGACTCTAGGAAACAAAACCCTCCCTCATCCTTGGCAACCATTTTATATTAGTGCCTGGCACATAGTAGACACTCAATAAATACCTATAAAATGGAAGACTGGATAAATCAGTAGTGACTTCTGGGAAGTGATGAAATAAAATAAGGTCATGGGCTAACCTGAGAGACATTTAAGCACAGTAAAGTTGCGTTTGACATAAAAGGATAGGGATCATTCTTGCTCTGAGCATTTGAAAAAGTTTTGGTGGTTCTTTTTAGGTTTAAATAGAGGAAATCACACTTTTGAACGAGCTGAACTGTGTCTTGTTTATACATAGTAGGCCCTTGAAAAGCATTCCTTTCTAATGAATCATTTTGAAAGCATAGCACTACTTTTGCAGTTGAGCTACAAGTTACTATTTTCAGGAAATTCTATATTTGGCGAACCGTATTTCTTCCTTTGTTAGAGAGTTACATTTAGCCAGGTTTCATTTCAATGTGTATTCTTAACATTTGTGGGGGCGGAGGTGCAAAGTAAAATTTTACTAAACAACCAGAGCCTGTTTTATTCAGAAAAAAAAAACAAAAAACATTATAGATGGTTTGCAGGAAACTGAAGGTTTTAAAAACAAAACCTGTGAGCAGGTTGCTTTCAAGCACTTCAAGAGAAGCTATGTCCTCACCTTCACTTTTTTTCTTCCATGAGCATAACAATAATAATAATAAAGGCTTGATGCTTGACTCATTATAACAAGACGGACTAGCAGGAGTTGCCCTAAAACTCTCTTAACTATAGAACATGACTTCCTGGGCAAACACTTGAAATTCTTTACTTTGCGTTATCAACTTCAGATGATTTGGGATATATTGTTTGTTCCATGTGGCCGCACTTCAAATTAGGACTAAGTCATGGTAGACAAAGCAATCTAGAGACCCTTTCACAATAAGATATCTCTGTGGGTCAATGAATTTTTTTATAGGGAAGATCAGTATCAGAAATATACATTTCTTCATCACTTGTTCAACTTAATTTTTAATCCATCTTTTTGGTATCTTTAGTTATGACTTATAACTCAATGGTGGCATTTTCAGAGAACCAAAGGGGAGAAAAAGTAGTATAAATATAAATGTAAAAGATACAGCTCATTCTGTCTTTGAAATTGTTGGTGTGAAAAGAGCTCAACAGTGTTTTATTTAAACAAGGTCGGCTTCGACCTTGATTGACTTGCATTAAATTGCCTGGTACAAGAGGCAAAAGGAAGTGGAGAGAAAAATGGCAATCAGCACCAAATGTTTCACATATTGATTGACAAGCACCAGAGATGTGCTAGAGTAAGATAAATTGGCCAACAGGGCCCATCTTGACAGCTCTTGAGATGGGAAAATTGTTCTTGTTAATTTGCTGCGGGAACCTTGTCATTTATGGAATGTGCACGTGAGTGCCTTCTAATTGTGTAAACAAAGTTCAGACTCCTATGCTGCATCGTTCTCTATTGGGTTTGGTAATATTTTGGTCTGCATCACCAAGAGGCATTTGTAAATGTCTTCCAAATTGGGGGAGAAAAAAAAGAAACAGTGCACCTGCTTTAAGCTGACATTTCACCTGCAATGTAACAAATTACTTGGCAGACATTTTCTGTTTAACAATAGATTTCAAACAAACTCATGTGCAGAACTTCCCCTTTCATGCATGCCCATTACCCTCTTGTGGCATCTTGGATCTAATTGACCATCTTTATTTCACCTCAGGTATAAGTTTGTGGTTTTCTAGTATGTACGTTTATTTCAGGGATTTTTGGGACTGGCCCAAAAAAATCCTTCATAGACTTTTCTTATCTTTGCTTCTTCATCGTTTCTATATTTCTCTTTTATTCTTCTCCTAATTATTTCTCTAGTACCTGTTTGCTCCTCTTTCCCCCTTCCTCTTACCATGAAATATTTATAAACACCTGTCACCTCTCAGTCATTTTCTTACACTCATTCTATAAAATGACATATGCTTTTTACTGGATCATAGACACACAGCCAAAAAGATCCATCCAGAAGTAAACTTTCAGTCTTGTTTGCCTTCTTTTTTTTTTTTCAAATTAAATTAAAAAATCACTTTTAAGTTAAGGTTATAATTTAAGTTAAGTCATTCTACAGAAGTTTCTCTTGTGATTTTTTTTCTTAACAATTCTCACCATCGTTACTTTCCCCTCTTTTCGCTCGCTCTCTGAATTTTTCAGACCATTCGTCCATTCTTCATTGAGCACGAATGGTATTTATTTTCATCTAAAATGGCTGTGTGAAAAATAACTCTAAATTCAAAGATCTGTTCTTAATCATCCTCATTAATGCCACAGCCAGCACAATGCATCACTTTCCTACTATCCAAAACTGTGGATCCAGACTCAAAAAACTTCTCGGTTCCCATGTTACTTTGCACCTTTAATATTAAATCATTCTGGTGTTAGGCAGGTCACATGCTTGTTTGAAAGACGCCAGCATGAGGAATAAGATAAGGGAGTCATGGAGACTGAAGTGAACTGAAGAATATTTACCCCACTTAAGGCATTCGGTGTTATAACTACAGACAGACAGAAGACAGACAGCATTCTGCCAGGTATGAGCCCTAGAGCTGTAGGGCTCTCAGTTTGTCATTCCCAATCTAAGCATACCACTGGTTACCTTTTTCAAGTGCTCGATCCTCATATTTTTGTGTTCAGAGAGCCCTGGAAGGTGGCTAACTGGGATTCCACTTCCCCCACTTTCCGATGGAAATCATCACAACCTAACTTGTCAGATGGAGCCAGGAAGAGGCCCCTGGGCAGCTAGTCCTGGCTGCACCTCGGATGGCCTTTCCAGTTGTCACTTTTCCATCCCCTCTGTGTCATCCAAGAACCTTGTTCTTTCATCCCCCATCTACTTAGCAAAGTCTAGTTCTAAAACCGTCTTCCCTCTCCAGTTTTCATCAGCTCCTCCATCCCCAGGCAGCATTATCTGTCCCTTTTACTGGGTCGACATGTTGTATTTAGGAAGATCCCTTTAGTAGTAGTTACCATGTTGAAAATACAGCAATTTTTACATGATCAATTTACATGTCAGACTCCCACACAAAAATGTGAATTCTTCAAGAGCAGGGGCTCTGTGAGTCCCACGTTATGTTCCTTCTGTCTAGCATGGCTCCTACTACATGGTCAGCCCTCAAGGAATGCTGGTGGATGGAATTTGAAATGTTGGATCCGTACACTACAGCCCGGCAACTTAGAAAAGTGTTGGCTCTAGCATCCCCATTCTAAACTTTTCTGCCATTTGCAAGTCTCCGCAATGCCTAACTGGCAGGTCATTTGAGTGAGAAATCATCCTGAGTCAGAAAAGAGAGGTCAAGGGGAGCTCTGGCCTGTCAGCTGTGCTTGGATGGCTAGAAAATATTCATCCCCAGGTAGCCTAAATGTGCTGGAGAGACTTTTTTAGAATGTTCAGGTGTTGTTTACCTGGTGCCAGCAATCTTTTAAAAGGTTGAGAACAGATGATGCCACAGAGGAAAATGCTACAAATAACACTGAAAGCTTAAATGCTAGAGTATTATGTCTCTTTGACTAACAAATTAATAGTCCAGCACATGCCTATGGACCACATTCCCCAGGTCTAATTTATTGGAGGAGACAGCCTCTTTGGATTCTCCCTAAAGGGCATCTTTCACTCCACACAATTGAAGTTGGTTTCTCCTCTTCTATCTCCTTCAGAACAAAATTCTAAGGATTAAAATTTACAGGATCAGAGTGGATGTGGCTCGAGCAGTTGAGCACCTGCCTCCCACATGGGAGGTCCTGGGTTCGGTTCCCGGTGCCTCCTAAAGAAGACAAACAAGCAATGAGCAGACTATGAGAAGACATCTAGCAAAAACAACAAGCAGACTAGCAAACAACAAGCAGACAATGAGCAAAAACAAATGAGCGGGGAGCGGATGTGGCTCAAGCAGTTGAGCGCCCACCTGTCACGCGGGAGGTCCCAGGTTCGGTTCCTGGTGCCTCCTAAAGAAAAAACCAACAGACGAGCAGACAATGAGCAAAAAAAACAAAAACAAACAAACAAAAAAAACAATGAGCAAAAATAACAAGCAGACAATGAGTGCAAACAACAAGCAAAAACAATGAGCAAACAGATGAGGGATCTATGGGGGTAGAATTCACTGGATCACATTCCAACTTGTGCATTTTCTTGAGCGCAGTAAAAGCACAGCATCAGAGAATCTTCCTTTCAGTTTGACCCATGGAAGTCATCCAATTTCATTTTTATATACCTGCATGGATTTCTTCTCTAGCATCCCCTCTATAGAACAATCTAGCATCTTCTGGAATGCCTCCAACAGTGAACTCATGCCTGCACAAGAAAGTCCATTCAATTTATGAACCAATACAATCATTTGAAAATCCATCCTCTATTCACCCAGGCTTTTTGCCCTGTCTCTTCTATTTCTTGGTCCCTCTTATGCTCTCTTTGAGCAAAGAGAATAAAGGCAAACCTACTACCACAGGACTCAACTGTATGGGTTGGATTGAATCTGCCCATGTCCACACCAGCCCAAGTCTCCAGTTCTCCTAGCCAAGAATCCTAGTTTTCTTTGGCCCTTCATCTGACTTGAATTTATACCCCCCCACCCCCCCACACACACATACACCATTCTATCCATTGTCTTCTGAACACCTTCCAGTTTACAGATGTCCATCTTGAATGCTCTGACTGCATGTATATTTGTGTTCTGACTATCTTGGAGTAAAAGTTGAAGTACAGTCTCTCTTGATCCAAACCTTGACTTTTATCAGTGGTTCATTTGGGCCAAATGCCTTAATCAGTGTCTCATACTGAGTTCATACTAATGTAAAACAACAAAGCCATTTCACATGTGCTTCTGTTAAATCATATCTTCCCATCTAGGGCTTGTATAGGTTTTTGTTTTGTTTTGTTTTTCTTTTAACCTAAGTGCAGAAGTTCAAATTTTCCTCTTAGATTTCAGTGTGGGCGATGCAGAGATTTCTGAATCTTCATTCTCTTGTCCAAAACATAAGGTGTTTCTTCTAGCTTTATGTTCTCTACCAATATGATAAGACCTCTATTTCTCTCCTTATTCGTTTTCTTAATGAGCCTACTGAGCATGATAAATAACAGGGCACTGTGGCATATTAATAGGAACAAACAGAGAAATAAACATAAGTGCGCACCAATGGCTAGTTGAGGAGGTCATGTGAACTGGGGGAGGGGGGCAGGTCATGAGAGTTGCTTCAAAATGTTAAACAGTAAGTGCATAATAGAGTTACCATAGGTCTTACCCTTGGGTTGAAAACTCAAGTGCCCTTAGGGACCAGTACAGCAATGTGAGTGTAGCCGGGGGTAAGTAAGAGGCAATGGGGGGGCTTGTGGTAAAGTGAAGAGTGGTGCATCCTTCAATCAAAGACATTAAAATTCAATTAAAAGGAGATAAAACACTGTGTTGATCAAAAAATACATGTCTGTATGCCAGAAGAGGGCTGTGGACTGCCACCAGCCAGTCTCTGCTCTAGAGAACAGTGTTAGAACCAGGGAATGAACTTACAGACTGCAACCTGCAGTTCTTAAAGGTTTCCTGGAGAATCATTCCTGAAAAGCTCCTGCGCTGAGCACTTTTCCTCCTTGGGTAGTTGTTAAGGTATTAGCTGGTTCACTAACTGGTGACTTTTTGGCTGAGCTAACAGTGTCACTGTTGTTTCTGTTTGTTGTTGATTTGATTGCTCTCAGAGAGCTCTGTTTCCTGGCTGAAGAATTCAGGAGCAGGCTACACAGCTTCCGCACTTCCACCCCATTCCCACAGCACCCTTCTATGGGTGATCCTGCTAGTAGACAAGGTGAACCTCTTAGAGCAGGCCTTCAAGGCCACATTGTCCTTTGTATTAGCTCCCTATTGTTGCTGTAACAAATTACCATACACTGTGTGGCTTTAAAGCAACAACACAAATTTATTACCTTCTGGTTCTGGAGAGCCAACGTGAAAATCAAGGTGTCAGCAGTACTGTGTTCCTTCTGGACGCTCTAGAGGAGAATTTACTTCCTTGCCTTTTCCTACTTCTAGAGGATGTCCACATTCCTGGGCCCGTGGACCCTTCCTGGCACCGCTCTGACCTCTGCTTCCGTCATCACACCTTCTCCAGCTCTGATGCCCCTGCCTCCCTCTTATCTCTCCATCTCAAAATCCGTTAACCTGATCACATTTGCAAAGTCCTTTCTGCCATATAAGGTAACATATCCATAGGTTCCAGAGATCAGGAAGTGGACATTTGAGGGGGGGTCTATTTTATTGCCCACCACACTATCATAACTGATTGACCATGAGGCCAGCTGGAGGGAGGAAGCCTTCAGCTCTGTCACCTTTATTCTAACTGGTAGGTGAACCTGAGAGTAGGAGGTTCACCGAGGTGGGGGGGAGATTCCCCTAGGACCGAGGTGACAGTTCTACCCTCTGCTGTGCTAGAATATAAGGCAAAGAGAGAAGATGGCAGCACCTCCCCTGGGCTCAGAATTTAAAATGAGAAAAGTATTTCTTTCCTCCTCCCACATTTAACCCAGGGATGTTGTAGCCTTATTTCTGAGAGGAAGCAAAACAATAAATATAAACGAGAGAAAGCCTGTTAAATAACCTTCTGGGGGCTGCTCCAGAAAATGGGGGCTGCAAAGGTAATACTTTCCTGATGCTTTAAGAGAAACTCCTCGCCAAGGAACCTGGGTAGTAAAGAGAAGGCAGGAAACCTGAACTCTCTACCAGTCTCGGAAGGCTGGCTTCTTTTTTTGTTGCTGTTTGCTTGTTTGTTTCTCAAATAGCTTGCAAGGAGTTAATAGTAGCTCTGTGGTGCTGAATTTAGGGATTTGTGTGATGTAGATGAGGTTGGACATTAAAAATGCTAAATAATTACAACTCTGAATTTTCTCATGTACGTTCACGAAGGTGCCATTTTTCCCACCTATTACTATCACTCTTAGGGTGCATGAATAGCTAATTGTTGCCCTAATCTCAGGAGATAAATTTCTTTGTAGAACCCAGCAGCAAAGAGCAAAACCTTGAAACTTACTTATGAAGAAATGTTTCAGCCTTCATGGAGGTTTCCATTTCCCAACTTGGAAATTATGTTGATTGGTGTCAGTGGAAGCTTTGCTGGGGCTTGTTGCTCAGTGTTATTTATCTCCTGGGTGGGGGGAAGGGAATAAACTTAGCGAGTGAGAGCCAATTTTATCTTAGTTTGTCCACTGAGTCACGAATTCTGAGTCCCGGTATGAAGTCATTTGTCTTGGAAGTATAGTCATTGGAAGCATATGTCTCGGGTGCATAGTCATTGACTTAAGAAAATAAAATAAGATCATAAAGAAAAAAAAATGTGCTATATAGTTCTGTATCTAGAGTTACCCTAATAACCAAAGATTTTAAATAAGAATTTTTATAGTGCCAAGCACATTAGAAATATTTGGTGAGGTGAGAAAACCTGTTATCTGTTTCCCTTCCCTTCTGGATGTTACTCATCTTCTTGTTCTAGGGTATAAAAAGTTTCCCTTGGAAAGTCATCTTGGATTTTGGCCTTGGATGTTACAATACCAGAGCTTGAGGGTAGCCTTTTGATTATAAAGAATAAAGACGTTCTGGGGCTGAAGCTTTGATTGAGGACATTTCTGTCTTTGTGGGAAGCAGCAGCAGCAAAAAGGAGCCCTGTGGTCCAAGACCTGCTTGGGTCTTTCTGCTGCTGACAGCCCAGGATCCCTGCAGCTTCCTTGTTTGAGAGGGAGGTGGAGAGAAAGAGAAGGAAACCTCTGGTCCTTCCTCCTCTCTGCATTTCCCTGTTAGAAATATGTCCCTTACCATTAGAGTTACATCAATTGATACTCTCTTAATTGACCCTATGATTTAAAAAAAAAAAATAAGGGGAAGAAAAATATTAGCTGTTTATTGCTTATGTCTAAGCTAAACACAGAATTTTTACCACTCCATAATTCTCATCGCCCCCATTACTGTATCTCTGATACCACTTATGGAGAACCAGGCAGCCAGGGATGCTTGAAATGATATTTAAATTATCTGAGAGGCTTCTAATTAAGCTAGTGGGAAAGATATAAATAAATATATATATATATACTTATATATATACTTATATATATATATATTTATTTATATATCGTAGGTAGATGATTTGCTTTTCAACTTTTGTAGGGTTTTGTGACTTAAAACCACTCAAGTCAAAGGTAGAACCAGTAAAACACAGTTGATCTTACTATATTATGTCAAGATTTACAGTAACAAATTATTGTTTTTTAGCTATGAAGATATCATTAAGCATATGCCAAGCAATCAGCACATGACTGTAATAGGTTCATGAAGGAAAGGCATTTTCTAATCGTATTCAGTGGTGTTTTTCCCTAGACAGCAACAGCTTTTATAAAATGATAGTTATATCTCTTCATTATAGAATCTAATCTCCCCAAAAGACATTCAGCAGATGCAAAACCCTAGCATCTTTTAGTTGTAAATTGTTTTTTATTATTTATCCCTATTTAACTAAAGAAGAATCGGCCATCAGATGATTTAACAAGACGAGAATTTAGTGACTTTAACATTTGACAGCAAGCGATTGTTAGCCCATGCGTTGATCTCTTTAGATCTGGGCTGAATGGTAATTGGTGCTTTTTTGCTTTGGTGTCTGTACTGTATAAGCTGAGTATGAGTCTTACAGAAGGCAAAATTGCATGATCGGCTCTTTTATATTTCTCTTTAACTTGGAGTTCGAAGTTGCGAGTCCTTTTCACAGAAATCAAGAAATTGCAGAATTAGACAAGGAATTAGACAGGCCTGCCCTACCTTCAGTCAAATTTTGATACAAGGTGACATTATGAACTGGATGTGGTACACACAGTTCAACACAGGAAAGTCAAAGTCACAAGAAGGAAACCTCTGAGTGATGAGTATTATGATTTACTGGTGCACATCCCGTTGCAAATGATGCTCCACAGTGGGACACAAATTTAGGTTCTTTATGCTCTGTTTGAAACTGTTCTGTGGAATTTAAAAATAAAATGGCACTAATGAGTTTTCGCATCACTCCATTGGTAGAACTCTCAGGGGACAACCAACCAATTTAAATAAATAAGGTTCCAGAACCCTATGGGAGATTCCAGGGGTGAGACATTCATTTTAATCGAGGTTTGGTTTTAGAAGAGGAAATTTCACCCTGGTATCATACTTTTAAGTGGAAGGCTACAACACGGGTTTGTGGCAGTGTTTCCTTTGTTGATGTTTTAAGGCAAATGTTTGCTTTTCTTTTCGGGACTTGGCCTATTCGTTTCGAAAGGTTCAAGCAGTTTCTCCATCATTAATACTGCATGACTGTCTAGAGTAGCGGGTCACGTAGAATCAATTAAGCAACTGTTTCATTCCACAGACTATTGCAATTTGCTTTTCACTTATTCTGTGCAGACTGAAGTTGTACACCTGTGGTCATTTCCTACCCAAACTTCAGATTTTAAACATTATAGATTGAAATTCATCAAGTGATAAAATAACTTGACTACAGCAAAATTCAAACAAGACTGGAAAAAAAAAAAAGCATACTGAGTTTTGCATAAATAGCTTCTTCCCTACATGATAACAACTGGGAACTTTATACCTTTGTGAACCTACATTTCTACCTATTCAATAATTGTGGTCTTGATGCTGTTTACCATTTCATTTGTATTATTTATATATCAACCAAAGAGAATGAACACTAAAAAATAATTTCACATTGCCTACCTTCCATTCCTTTTATTTAAAAAAGCCCTGAAGATATAGTTTCCTTATAAATAATAATAAAAAGACACTATATTAATATTTCAGCAAAGATCCCCATCTACTCAAACGCATTCACGAATACATATCGCTAATATATACACGCACCCCTCCCTACAAATTAACTGTGCCTGAGGCTTGCAAGAAAATCAGGTCAAGCTAAAGGAGAAATCAGAGAACAAGACCAAAATTAATTTACTCCTCTGTACCACATGTGAATATGGGTTTGCAGTGGGGGAAAAAGTGACTTATTTTCTGGAACGTTCCTATCCCAGTATACATTCAGAGCTTTTCACTCTGAGTGGACAGCTCTGTCTTGCCTGGACAAAGGTGAAAGTTCAACTTTTTCAGCTTATATTTTATGAACTTTCTTTAAACCAGATAAAAGATAAGTGCCTGCCTTGTTGGTTCTGTTCCAAAACACTAGAAAGCTCTTTTTAAACTTTTTTTCTTCCTGTGAGATAATTTTTTTGGTAAAATTGTGATTAAAATTATTATTTGCTTATCTGTCTGAGAAAGATTTTCTGGGCATGATCAGCATCATTTTCAGATATTTAGAAAGGTTTTCCATCTGGTTATTAGAATTGTTCTGTTTTTTTCCCCTTAGGCTAGGTGCTAAAGCAAGCTGTATGTAAATATGGTAGAACCAATACCTCTTCAGCCATGTTTATTCAGCCCAAAAAACTGCATCATTTTTGACTCTTCTCTTTCTCTCTCACAACACTAATACTTCAGCAAAACTTACTGGCTTTACCTTCAATATGTATCCAGAATCTGATCTTTTACACTTTGGTCATCTCAACACTAGTCCAAGCTCCTATCATCCCTTGCCTGGATTATTACCACCACTTTCTACGTCTCATGTGTACGTCCCATATGTCTCTTCACACAGCAGCCAGAGTGAGCTTGCTAATCTATGTATCAGATCACGTCCCTCCTCCCCACCCTCCAGTGGCTTCCCAGCTCACTCAGAGTAAGAGCCAAAGACCTCACTGTGGCTTGTGAGGCCTCCAGCTTCCCCATCTCTCCTTCCCTTCCACTCTCATTCATCTGCTTGCTGTTCCTAGAATCCACCAAGCATGCTGGCAGCTCAGAGCCTGTGTCTGTGCTGTTCCTGTGACTCGAACACTGTTTTCCCAAATATAAACCTGGCTCCTTCCCTCGCTTCCCTCAGGTCCCTGTTCAAATGTTATCCTAACTGGGAGTGCTTCCCTGATGACTTTATATTAATGACACCCACCTCTTGACCCATATTCTGCTGCTCCCCATTTCTCTTACCTTTTGCTATTTTTCCCTTTCTAGCCAGGATATACATGCATACCTATGTGTGTGAGTGTTTGTATGCATGTGTCTGTAAATACATATTTTTGCTATTATTTATTTGTTACTTGTCCTCTTTCCCCTCCAGAATATAAGTTCCAAGAAGGCAAGGATTTTGTTTTTTCATTTCATAGCCCCAGCTCATAGAACAGTTCTTGAAATATATTAGATACTCAAAGAATATGTGAGGAAGGGAGGAGGGAGGGAAGGAGGAAAGAGGGAAGGATGGAAGGAAGGGAGGGAGGGAGGGTCCACAAATGGCTTTTTTAAAAAACTAATAATAAGCTTTATTTTTAGAGAAGTTTTATATGTACAGAAAAATTACGCCAAAAGTATAGGGAATTCTCATGTAAACCCACCACCACCACCACCACACACAGTTTCCCCATTATTAACATCTGTCATTAGTGTGGTACATTTATTATAATTGTTGAACCAATTTTGAAGCATTGCTACTAACCAAAGTCTATAATTTACATTATAGTTTATACTTTGTGCTGTACAGTTTTATAGGCTTTGAAAAATGTACAATGTCATGTGTCTGTCATTGCAGTATCATACAGAACAATTTCACTGCCCTGAAAATGCCCTGTGTGCCACCTAGTCATCTTTCCCCCTCACTTCTTAACCCCTGACAACCACTATCTTCATATCAATGTTCAAGTTCTTCCATTAACACAAGATAATAATTACAATACCAATAAATCTACTTTGGTCTGTGGTTACACTCCCCACTTGTGTTTGATCATTCCTCAATCTTGAGGAATTTGGGGTGACATCTGCTCTGACTGCTTCAGGCTGAGAGGGGCCTTAGATATTATGGGGCAGATGGAAGGAATTGTTTTGCTTGCAATTGTAGATTCTCCTTGTTTGGGGGATAGAACTTGTACATCATCATCGTTTTGCTGGTTGTCCAGGGCAAGCCTGAAGAACTGGAGAGTAGAAGTTGGTTGTAACTTTCCTGGGATTCAGGACTCAACTGGCATATGAGCAATCTGAAGATTTAAGTCTCTGAAAGAAATATTTAACAGTTATTTTAAGAATTATGGGTTCAAATAAAAGGAGTAGAATCATGCGTAGGGAAATTATAAATGAATGTAATTATATTATATTGGGAATAATTCCCAAATAGGGCCTGCTGAGGGGGTGTTCATTACATGAGGCTGTGTGACTTGACTATGGTGTATGGTAGATGTCCCTAGAGCCCTCAGGAACACTTTTGTCTGAGGCTTTTTCTGTGGCAATTAATGAAATCTCCCTGAGTCCTGCATAAGTATAATCTCTAGAATGACCTCCCAACTTACTTGAAATCTCTTAGCTGTAAAAACTCTTTTTTATTTAATGTTTTCCCCTTTTGGTCAAGGTATTTTTCCAAATGCATCCCTGGTTGGTGCTTGGTAATAAGCCCTCAGTGCCAGGGAGGCTTATCCCCGGGAGTCATGTCCAATGTTGGGAAGAAAGTAGTGAGTTTATTTGTTGAATTTGGCTTGTAGAGGAGCCACATTTAAGTAACAAGGAAGTTTTCAGGAGATAACTCTGAGGCATTAATTATAATTAGGATAAGTTTCATTTTTATAGGATTAAGGTTCATAAATACAAGCATTAAGATCAAGGGCTTGGCATATTGGCCTGCTTTCTTTTATTAGGCAGAGCTTATATATTCCAGAGATTTTTGCTGTTTTATTTGAGAAAGTAGCAGGGCGTCCCCAGCATGGAAGTTTAATAGTTTGTTAGCTGCTGTATGCACCTCTATCTATCAAGAAAGCATAGCTGTGATAACACGAATATATTCATATCCCATTAAAGTATGTTTTAGGTGCATTTTCCCCCATATATCACCCCACTATCAACACCCTGTTGCAGTGACATACCTTTGTTATAGATCCTGAAAGAACATGCTCATATTTGTATTCTTAACCACAATCTTTGGCCACCCCAGAGGTAACTGAGTTATATAGTCATCTGTTTTATCCTCTTGCTTTCCTTCTAGCATCATGGACATCCCATAACTTCCCCTTTCAACCACATTCACACTTTCACTTCAGGGCTGTTAATTACACTCATTTTGCTGTGCCACCATCACCTCTGTCCATTTCCAAACTATTATAATCAACCTAATTCAGCACAGATTAAGCATTGGATCACCAATCTTTACCCCCCTTCTATCTCCTGGTAACCTGTCTTCTAGACTCAACCTCCATGAATCAGCTCACTATCCTTAGTTCATATCAGTGAGATCATGCAATATTTGGCCTTTTATGTCTGCCTTATTTCACCCAACATAAGGTCCTTGAGGTTCATCCATGTTGTCACATGTGTCAATACTTTATGGCTGGGCTAGGAACTCTGATGGAAATTCCCTACTGGTCCTTTTATCTTTCACATATTCACTCCTCTTGACTTCCCTTATACTGTATAGAAACTATTTTTGTTTGGTACACATATACCAACTCTTTGTTTAAGCAATGTGACAGGTTTACTGGGATCGTGGGAAAAAAATAGGTGGGAAGAGGGCCATTCTACTTTCTGCCTGGACATTGACCAGTCAACCCCTCACCCCACCCCTGCTTTGCCGAACCAGTCAAGTAAATGCATCCTTACCTCCCAGGTGAGTATTAATTACTGTTTGCACCATGCTTTGAGATCCACAGATGAAAGCAGTCATAAAGCAAAAGTGTTATTACGTTGCAAATGCTTTATAGGCTCTCATTTAGCTCTGGAAACTGATCAGGTTGGAATGTTGAATCCTGAGACTAAGGATGGCCAAATATTGCACTTGTTATAATTAATCTGAGCTTGAGTTTCAACACAGTAGCATGTTTCCTTTAAATAAAGTTAAGTCCTCTAAGGATGCATGAGTCTATGTGGGTCCCAGTTTTCATCTGGGAACTAAACTGGCAGAAGGCAGGAAAGCAAATGTGTCCCTGACTTCCTGTGAGGCAGGGGGCCAGATATCTGTGTGGACTGCTTACTTTTGAGACATCTTCTAAATGATTCTCTTTGTCTCTTTTCCCAAAAGGGACAGTAACAAGAATGATCACAAAATTACAGTGATTTAGAAGCTGGAACAGAATTTTAAAGTCATAAAATCCTCTCCTTCACTGAATACCAAAACATTGTCTGTATCCTTGCTGACAAGTGCTGCTCAGGACTGCTAAAATAATTTCTGTGACAGGGAGCTTACTACCGTACAAGGAAGCCAATTCTAGTGTTATTTAACAGTTGCTGTTACAAAGGTCTTTGTGTGTTTATTCATTTTGTCAACAAATATTTATGAAGCACATTCTGTGTACAAGCACTTTTTAGGGTCTTTGGAAGAAAGAAAGATTGAAAACATAACACCACAAATTCAACAGTAAGCTAGAGCAATGCTGGTACCTAGCAGAGAGCCAGACATGTAGTAGGTCATCAACAAATGTGTGTAGAATGAGTGAATGGAAGAGTAGATTACACTCTAGAAAGAAGGATAAAACACTTGCCTAAGAAGCATGTGTGGAATACTGGGTGGAACTTACATAAAGGGAAGGCATGGAAAAATGTGGTTCAGATTTAGCTGACTCTGCCTCTTTTAACTTTCATCGTTCCTAGCACTGACATCCGAACCAACTTATGAAAGTCCATTTCTTCTTCCATGGGTCATGGCTCGATTATGTGAGGATTGATACAACTCCTCTTACTTCTTTTCCAGGCTCAAGAGCTGTGGAACCTCTAACCTAGTAAATGATTTCTTTTTTTTTTATTTTTATTTATTTTTATTTTTTATTTTTTTTATTGTGGGTAAAAATCAAATTTTTCACAATACATACCAATATTTGTAAAATGATATATAAATACATATGCATATATGTGCATTTGTTTATATAAATGTTATTTGTTATATATATATATATATTTTTTTTTTTAAGGTATATATATATATATATATATATATATATTTTTTTTTAAGGTAAATGATTTCTAATGTACACATCAATCTGAGTTTCTTCCCCCGGGCAACTCCAGTTTCTCAACGTGACTCTTAAGATGTTAGCCCAGAAAGGTACATTCCAACCAGTCCACACATGATCACACCAGTATGGAGGACAGTGGGACTCTTTTTCCTATGATCTTGATGTGTTTCTCACACACTTTCATACTGCATAACCCATTTAAACATGGGACTCTCTTCTTTCCTGGGGTATCTGTTTGCATATTAAGAAAACCCAGTGTTCCAAGGAACACAGTTAGTTAAATAAGAATCTAATAATATATACCTAATGCAAGATGTGTAAAACAGGTATTCCTGTTTTTGCATTCGAATTAGAGAATCGCAGTCTACTAATATGATTTGTTGTAGAGCTATATTTTCATCATCAACCATTTGGGTTTTCTGCTTGTCCAATTTGGATATTGGAGAGAAGTATAATTTAGTGGAATGAGCCTTGGACTCAGGTCACTAACTCCCTGTGTGGTCTAAGGAAAGTCACTTTCTTCTTCTGAAACACAATTTTGTCATCAGCAGAGTCAAATGGTTGGTCCAGATATTGTCTGAGGTTCCTTCTAGAGCTAGCATTCTGTGGATTTTATACATAGCCTTCTGTCACTTTGTCCAGATCATTCAGTGACTTTTACTAATCTCAGAAAAAAAGCAAGGGATCATTAGATAGCAGTTTTAAATAGGAGCATAGCAAAGGGAATGGACAGCAGGTCAACTCTACCCCCAACTTCTGAGTTTTAATTTAAGAAGGCAAAATCCATAAACCGTGAAACAAACATGATCTAAAAGTCACAATTGTCTTTGTTCTTTATATGTATGATAGCAGAGTTTTATAAGAAAAAAAAAAGACTGAGCCTTACCATATGAGTTAAATGTCACTGACCCTTTGCCTCTACCAGGATGGTGTTTGCTGGTTGCCGACACAAACCTGTTTGTTCATGTCCAAAATTACACATCATTGCATCACTTGACACCCACACTCCTCACTCACCTTAAGTCTTTCAGCATATATCGCCCCTGGTTAGTAGTGATTTCTTCTTGGTAACAGTGATTATTTGCAAACAATGGCAAAACAAATCATTTTCCTTTGTCATCTCACCCCTGACAATCCCTCAGCAGCTGTGCCTATTCCAGAGCCTCTGCCCACTCTTTACTTCCTCTTTTCTCACTCTCCTCCATCTATTACCTCGTCTGATTCAGAATTCCCCGGAGTTGGAAAGAAACAACCGTTTCCTGGTGCAAGGTGCAATTTCATAACTACAGAGAGTGATGTAGGGTGTGGCGACAGGAGGAAAGTCCATTTTTGTCATGCCTTGCCTGCCATCATGAGGCTCCCAGTTTGGGATGCCATAGGTGGAGGAGATGACAAAACTCCACAAAGAAGCTTTGCTGTAAGAACGGTTCTCCCCAGGGCCCAGGATCCAAACTTTACACCATCACTTGCAAAAAAACAGATTGCGTCTGGGCCCGGCCGCCTGTCCTAATGTCAGCCTGTTTGGCATTTACCTTCCTTCCCCAAGCTGACCTCTGAAGATTGGGGCAGGCTCTGGGAGCATTGTTCTCAACGTGCAAACCGCCAGGGCCATTGTGTCTGCATGGGAGAGCAGCCGGCTCCTTTCCAACCCAACAC
Source organism: Cabassous unicinctus (assembly GCA_029593785.1). Classification (NCBI taxonomy): domain Eukaryota; kingdom Metazoa; phylum Chordata; class Mammalia; order Cingulata; family Chlamyphoridae; genus Cabassous; species Cabassous unicinctus. The sequence continues at coordinate 18,041 of JAQZBX010008850.1, read as the reverse complement.
TGTAATTTTATCAACTCTGGCTCAGAGAAACCTATATTTATAATGCTAATTAGGAGGGCACACATTTAATTTGAGTGGAAGACTGTTTGTATCTCGCTGAGCCTGATAGCACAAGACTTAAGTGACAGCACTCAGAGGCAGAGCAGGCCTCTCTTCCTTTTCCAAGTATTTGAAACAGGGCTTACTCTTGCCAAAGAATTTCTCTGTTGGATGAGAGAGAGAGAGAGAGACAGAGAGAGAGAGACAGAGAGAGAGAGAGAGGAGTGCTGAATATGCTGGAGCTCTGAAAACTTTGTGTTTATCTCCCGCCTGCATAATATATTTCTCTGTGCACTGAGAAAACATGCCTCTTATGTTATCTAATTGTTTCCTGACACATTTAGCAACATTTCACACTCTTTAAAGTGACATTAACATTGCTGACAGTGGAGGTGCTTTCATTAGATGGGCTTTGAATTGTAGCCAGGATGCACTGCGGGTCTTCAAACAAGCTTGTAAAAGGCAAGAAAGGCATTATTTATGAAAATAGAGACTTGGCCGACAGTGCCCTGTGGATGCGTATTAATTTTGCTGAGTCTAGTCAATTTAAGAGAGTGTGCATATATGTGTGTGCCCTCACACACACAAACACAACTGACAGCATCTTCCTACATCTTCCAATAATGATAATGTGTGTGCAGGCAACAGCAGCAACTTCTCATGAGCTAAGGCACCTTAGTTCTCCACCAGGCCCCTTGCTTGCATGGTTATCGTGGAAGCTCTCAGAAACATCCCTGTCTTCCATCTTTTCAACCCTAATAAAGCAATGGGCTATTTCACACAAAATCAGTCCCTTTGCACCCAGTTCCGAGGCTGAGTAACCACTGGCTGTTTTATATGGTCAGCATGAGGATTGTGATCCCAGTTAGGGAGTTAATTCTACTCCTCCTTTTCTCCCTTCTTGCTTCCTCTTGCCCCCAGAAGGGCTTTTTTTTTCTTTTTTCATTTCTCCAGCTGGCTGCACTGCTGCATAATTTTCCCAGGAGGAGGTTCTAAGTGAGACTTCAGAGAACACTACCCTACAAGCACCTGTCTCAATGGGGCCTGAAGAGAGGAATTTGAAGATTCATTCTGACCTTCATGAAGAAAACAAGCCACAAGCTCACCATGAGATGCTGACCCAGTTATTTATCTCCATCCTTCATATGGACAGAATAATATTTAGAAATTATGGAATTTTAAAGCTGAATGAGAGGTCTCTGCAGATTGTTTAGTCACCCCACACTGCTACTTCTTCCAGTCAGCCTTTCCAGTTTATCCCGGTTGGAATTAGTTACTCTTCTTACTTTGTATCTCTGATGTTGCCATGACTCTATGTGGCCCTACAATGCTCAACTAGAGAGACTGGAATTAGAATCTGGGCTTTGTCCATCACTTGCTGTGTGACCTTGGTGAAGTCCTTTGATCTCTACAAACCTCAGTTTCCTTGTTGGTAAAATGGGGATAATAATAATACCTGCAAAGGGTAGTGTTGGAAGTACTACATATATTGTAACCCATGAAACTTGCCAAACATACTGCCTAAAACAGCATGACTGCTCAAGGAATGTTAGCAAATATTAGTCTCTTCCCCTGAAATATGGATGCCATTGTGGCAAAGAACATGCCATTCATGTTTCCTAAAACTACTAGGTGCTGTGTTAACTGAGGCCTGGCAAAGGTAAGCACTTTGCCATAAGTCACACAACTAGGTAGCAGTTGAGACAAAATAAGAAATCCTGGTCTCCTAACTCCTAGTCCAGTACTCTTTCTAACTGTATTGCTAGTAGGGACCCTTCAGATACAAGACAATAACTTTCAAATCATTGTTAAGGGAAGGACTGAACTCATTCATATGACCATTTTGGAAGCCTAACAAACTAAACCTAATACCAGCCTAGTTTAGATTTTCAAAACAGTTTTACATCATTGATGGGAGCTTTGGTTATCTATCAGTGCTTAAGCTCTCAGTTTATCTAATCTTTAACATCTTATCAAGGGCCATTAAATGAGGAATGGGTGGGATACTGTTAGTGTGGGCAGCAGAGAGATGAAATAGTTCAAGGATCTGCAGCATGGAGCCCAGGTTTTCTCTTTGTTGTCCCTAAAGCACATAGCAAAACAGATTACAGTTGAGAACTATTTGCTATCTTCAGACAAAGCCTTGGAAAAGGAAAGGGAGCAATAATGATAATGAAAGTGATTATCATTTGTAAAGCACTTTGCCCTTTGCAATGTACTTTCATATGTGTGAGTCACTGAATCCTCAAAAGGCCCTGGAAGAGGAATAGGATTCCTATCTGATACCCTTTTCATGGATCATGGTATTACCACTTACTTCAAAAACTTTCTATAAAATGTCTCATTTAATACTTATAATGACTGCTGACGTATGTTTATACACATTTAGCTTATCAAACAGTTGCATGCAGAGAGGTTGGGTGACCTGCCCAGTCACCCAGCGAATCCAGGGCAGAGCCAAGGTTTGATGTTCCATCTGATTCCAATGCCAACCACACTGTCATATCGGTTGTTAGCATTTCATTATTACAGATTAAATTTAGTCATCATTTCCTCTGCAGTGTGGTATGAGCTCTGGAGTCAGAACCCCTGGGTTAAAATTCTTCCTCACCAGCCATTTACCGCCCCCCCCCACTTCAGTTTTCTCATATTGTGGGATTAAATATAATACTATATGTAAAATGCTTAGAAACAATGCCTCGTACATCACAAGCGCTCAATAAAGCTTAGCTATTGGTGATATTGTTTCCATGTACCAGGAACCAGGAGAGGTGAATATAAAAATAAGTAAAATAGATGCCTTTGCATTGTGGAAGATCATATGTTTTCTAAGGAAACCCTTTGAAAATCAGGTTTCAGCATGGCATAGAGTTTCTTTAAATCTTTCTCTAGCCATAGTTCCCCCAACTAAGCTCTTTTGATAGGATAATATAGATTCCAGGAGGGAAAAGAAAAGCCCAACACATCTTCTGCACATTACTCATGGCAGGGAGACTGTTCAGAAGTGATTTTGTTGCCCACACAGTTTAGAACTTTGATCTTATGTTGTTGGAGAGTGTTGGGTCACAGCTGCCAAGTAGTTCCCTAAGGCGGAAAGCGTTCATAATTAGAGTAGAACTGCATCTTGCACAGAGGTTAGATTCTAAAGTCAGTGGATGAGCAAATCTTCAAGGGTGATGGCACCACCTCCTTTAAGTCCCCTAGAAAGGTGCCACTTTGGAGACTCAGACTGATATAATATATCTAACAGTCAGCTTTTCCTCCAAGGTTGTATATGCCTTCGCTTGAGCACCAAATAAAAGTAGTGACTTAATATCCTAGGCCACTTGATTTAAAAAAAAAATACAGACCTTTAAACTCAGAAACAGCTCTGCTCAGCTCAGTGAGATACTCCCACACTGAAAGGCCCCTAAAACCTGAGACCAACAGCCGCAGCACCCAGTAGTGATGTCAGTGGTGTGGGCACCTGAAATGTATCCAATACACATTGGTAGATTGATTTACTATAATCAACTAGTCATGCTGCCATTTATTATGTACAGGCTCTGGGCTGGATGCTAGGATACAGAGAGGTATCATCCACAATCTCTACCCAAAGTCATTCACTGTCTCAAGAATGAGCCAGATACTTAGACAAATAAATATGCTAACTGTCACAAGGGCAAAGATACAAATATGCACTGGGTACCAGTGGGTGGCATGATTAGGAAGGACTTATGAAGAAAGTGATGCATGAGCTGAGTCTTTAAGGAATAGGTTTTTAGGAGAAGGTTGAGATTACTTATGAAAGGGGAATACCAACCATGCGCATGAGAGCATGTGAGGAAGAAAAGATAGATATTCAATAGTACAGTTGCTCTGGTGTATTGAGAGCACAGGGAGTGAGTGGATGTGCCAAGAGATAATTGTCATGCAAGAGTTTGAGCCGTATTATGTAGGTAGTGAGCAGTCTTGCAGTGTTGAGAGAGTTGAAAGTAGCATGACATGAGCAAATGTGTACTTTCAGAATTATGCGGCTCTTGTATGGTGGTGAGAAATATTGGAGGGAGGGTTACCGGGAACTAGGAAGCTAGAGCCATTGTGTAACCCGTGCTATCCAATATGGTAGACACTAGCCACATGTGACTATTTAATATAAATTAATTAAAATTAAATAAAATTAAAAATTCATTTCCTCGGTTGCACTAGCCACATTCCAAAAGCTCAGTGGCCACATGTATTAGTGCAGACATAGAACCGTTCATCATTGTGGAAAGTTCTGTTGGGCAGCACTGATCTAGATGACTACACATCATCAAAATAATACCGCCATCTCATCTTAGAGGAACCAGGAGATGTGATTAAGGTTCATATGTCAAGCAATTAGGAATATCTGCTCCAAAGCTCCATTGCCTTTTGGTAAACTGTTGTAGTACTGCAGGTGAGGTGGATTTGTTTCCTCCAAAGGGCAAACTGCCCAGATTCACTGCATATTCACTCATGAATATGAGAGGACTGGCATTAGAAAATTACAGAAATCATATTATTTCAAAAATAAATGCTATTCTCAGTCTATAGCCTAATCTATATTTGACACCTTCCAAAGTGCAACGCTGCCAGAAAGAGGTGATATATAAACAGGCAAGATGCTGGTGATATAGTAGCGACACCCAAAGGCATAGAGCCCCAAACTGTGAAGACAGTTCATGCTTCAGCTCCTGAAAGAGGCCCTTTAACTGGGGCAAGTCCAACAGCATGTCACTCTTCCAATAAATTATGTATAATAGCTTGTGCGAAATCGGGATAGTTTTGCCAGGGCCATCTGAAAACGATTTGTTTTCAAGAAAATGCTTAACTGGGCTTTAGTGAGTTCAGTGAAGTGTGAGTGAAGAGGGCAATTAGGTCTTCTGCTGTAAAAATAAAAACTTTAAATGGGGTGATGTGGAGGAGAGCAAACCTGGTTAGGCTGATATTGCCTCATTGAGAAGACATAAGAGGTCATAATGAAAATTCCTCGGGTGAAGTTAAATAACATAAAATAGAGTCAGAACATTCTCCCTTGAATCTCCTGCCTCGAAAAAGGCGGCCTAACTCTCTATTGACAAACAGCCCTCTCTTGCCTCTGGAGAAAGGCACACTAGAACTTCCCTAGTGACTAATTAGGCTCACATTGAGGAAGTTTTCCCTCTGTCTAACTTAAATTCCCAAATGGCAATTAAAGCTTATTCGCTTGGTGTTTTCTTGGGTGGGGGGGAAGAAGCTGACGGAATCAAAATTTTCACTTCTAATGCCTGTCCAATTCTCGTCATTTGGGATAAAGAGCTACTTCAAAATGGACCATGTGACATTAAGTATGCTTATCTAAAGTCATCGTACGCACTAGCTGTGGGTTTCTCAACTTCAACACTGTGAGATTTTGGACTGGATAATTTTTGGTGGGGGAGGGCCGTCCTGTACTTTGTATGATGTTTAGCCGCATCCCTGCCTTCTATACACTAGATGCCAGTAGCAATTCTCCACCCACCCACCCCCATCAGTTGTGTCAACCAAAATGTCTGCAGACATTGCCAAATACTCCCTGGGGGGCAAAATTGCCCCCAGTTGAGAATAGCCTCATATCAGCACTAAATATGAGCAGCCTGCTGCAAGGAATATATATATGACATATAATATGTGGCATATATAACACAAATATACTTTCTATTTTAAGATGCTCTATTGATTGATGTCACTTTTTATTCTACATTTATGATTGAAACTACTTTCTTTGGGCTTTTTTTAAAAAAAAATTTAAGATATAGGCAAGAAATTAAGTCCCCCACCCTATCCAAAGAGAAGTGTGGTATATGTAAGGCCTGATGCCAGTTAGGAGATGATCTGAGTTTCTGTCCAATACTGAGCACAGAAAGCTGCTGGAGTCCACACTTGAATGGTAACTAGTAGACATCCATCTGCCTGTATCTCTTCCCCACTCTCTGATGCCCACAATACTCTTATAAATAGATTAGATTCCTCCCACCATAAATGGTTTCTCTGGGATCCCAAATGTTCAATTTCTCTTGATTTAACAGAAAGGGAGTCAGCTTAAAAGAACATGAAAATCTCATAATTCTGGAGGCAGAAGACTTGGAATCTGTTTCCATTCCTTCTACTAAATAACTGTGTGCCATTGACCAAGCCATTTTCCCACTGGCACTGGATGATCATTTTTAGCCAGGCTGCTTTTGCTTCCAAGTGACACATAACCAAGTCAACCTGCTTAAAGAAAAAAACAAAATCAACTAAAACCAGAAGGTAGGATGAAGTGTAAATTGATTCATGTGTTGAAAAGTTCAGAGGCAGTGTTGCTTCACACCTGATAGAATCCAAGCACTTTAAGGATGCCATCAGAAATGTCTCTCCCTTCATCTTGTATCTCTGCTTTCCTCCCTGTGGACTCGATTCTCAGACAGCCTCTCCACTTGAGTGGCAAAATGGCTACAGTTTTTCAGTCTCACTATCTCCTAGTTTCACTCCACTAGGAAAGAATGACAGATTTCCTATTTATGGCAAAGCCATGCACACACAGTAGGTGCTTGTGAGCTAGCTGGAGCCAAGAAACTGAAAGTCTCCTCATCTCCATTTGGGTCCCTTGTATCTACTGTGTGCTGTAAAAGTGGCTTAACCTATATTGTCTCCAGGCTCCCCAACAACATACCAGGTAGGGATTATTTTCATCAGAGAGGCTCGGAGAAGTGAGGTAAGTTGCTGAAACTGACACAGAGACTAAGTGGCAGAGCCCAACTTCAAAATCATGCCCTCTTCATTCCTCTTTTGGACTTTGGTGGATAGATAAATTGAGTAGGTAGAGAAGTTGGATGCATTGCGCAGTAGAGAGACAGAAATAAGGCGGGCATGGAAGCAGAAATAAACATTTGCAAAAGGCAAATAGGCGATCACATCCACTGGAGCCCAGTTTCATTTGGGGCAGAATGGAAAATGAGATTGGGTTGGTCTGGCATGTCAAAGCCAACCGATAAGTGAATTTGAGTATAAGACAACTCTAAATTTTTGAGTAGCCAGTTGTAATTTTTGGCAATATACAAATATTGGTTCTGACCCTGGTCATCTAACTTGGAAAACAACTGAGAGTATTATGGTAATAGTGGAAGGGGCATAAGTAAAATCGCTGAACCTGGTACTTAGCATATAAAAGAGGCTCAACAGATGTGCTGTGGCTTCATGCACCTTCCTAGTGGTAGTGAATAAGATCAGCTGGGGCAAGGAATCCAGCTAAAGTGTTGTAAGGGTACCTGTGCCTTCGTGGTGGTGGCCATGGCTGACCTGCCCAATGCCTCCTTGAAGCCCACCATACCATGATGAAGAATGTCCCATCACTCAACTCTAAGTTCCGTGTATAGAACTAGTCAGAACTTGAAAAATCTGATGCCCTTTCCTGAAAAATTTTCTTATGGACCTCAGGGGAAATAAGACACTATCCCTAAAATAAATAGATAAATAAATTAAATTGCATGCAAGTAAAGGAGGACAATATCTCAGGTGTTGAATACATATTTATTTACATACATTTTTGCATACCTGCTTTTTAACTCCGTCAAAAACAGGAGCCTCGCAGGCCCCAAACATTTGGAGAAAGGTGAATAATTTAGTCAAACATCTGATTAAAGTATTAATAGCAGGTATTAGGAACTATCATTAGGACAATTGTTTAAAAATCCTAGCAAATGGTTTTGCCTAGGTTAATACAGTCCTTTTGCACACTCAATTTTAATACAAAAGCCATGTTATTAAGTCCTTGAACTTACCAGGCCCACAAAAGGTTTTCAGATTTTGGCTCAAGAATTTCTTTCTCTCTTCAGAGTCTTGTTTCTGACCATAACTGTTCCCCTTCTCTAGGATGACCTCCATGGTGCATTCTAGAAGAGGACCAAAGAGTTTGGGGTTCACACCTTGGTTCCTGTTTTACCAATCACTCTTGTATAAGGTGGGAAATAGTGGAATGAAACTTTCAGGCTTAGGCTTTGGAGTCAGAGTGCCTGGACTCAAATCCCAGCTCTGCTGCTTGCTAACAGAGTGATATTAGGAAAGTTAGGCCATCCAGGCCTCAGTTTCTTCACCTGTAAATGGGGATGATAATAGCACTTGGTTCATAGAAGAGTTGTGAAGTTTAAAAGAGAAAAATATATGTAAAAGACTTAGCTCAGTTCTTAGCACAAAGCAAGACTACATACATATTAAACGTTACCTATTATTATTGCATTTTCTATTATTCCAGTTGGTAATGAGGTCATCGAACTTGTTATTTTGGATGCATTTATTGCGGGTGCTGTTTTTTCCCAGTTTCTTGAGCACGTCTCTCTGCTCTACCAAATATCCTGACACCCTGTCACTACATAGATCAATTATGCATTGCCTACACAGAACATTTTAATATCTGCTTGCCATTAATCTTTTGCATGAAAAAGAAACCAGTTGTTTTAAGTGAATTTGGGGAATTGGTCTGCAACAGGCTCCCTATCATAAATTAGTGACTATATTAAGAATGGTTGGGTAGAGTAGCAATTTCACTGATAATATTTACTTCTTTGGGGATGGAGAGGAGACTGAAATCCTTTGACCTTAGGCAGATGAACTGGTTTGTCAGGATCCAAGTCAATTTAAGGAACAAAATGCTGCTGTAATGGAGACAATGGGAATTAGAGCAATGTGGCTCCAACCACAGATGGTGTCGGATAAAGTGTTCAAGTATGACTGGAGCAGAAGATGAATGAAGGTCTGGAGTATGGATAGCAAATAGGTGCTATGCATCTGCTGTATCTCCCTCACTCCATTCCATGTCCATGATTTTTCTAATTGATGATGACATTGTTTCCCACTGAACCCAGGGCTTCCTCAGAATCCTTCTCAACACTGCATTCCAAAAAGACCCTATAAACCTGTCAGAGTTAGAGTGGAACTGCTTTGTCTGGCTGTAGGTCTCTAAATCAGAAAAATTTCATAAATTGAAATTATCAACAAATTGTATTCCTTTGTCAATAGATAAATTACCAAAAGTTGAATCAGTCCCCATTTTTAAGGTCCTGGGAAATCCAGTTACACAGATAATTAGTTAGACCTCAGTTTACATGGGGATCTTAGAAAACTCACACACATACACACCCACACATACACAAGACCATATGAGTTTAATAAATGACATATTGTTGCCTTTACATGTTTCTTTTTTCTTTTTAACAAATCCATTAAACCCAGTTTTCTGTATATTTCCTGGGTACTCTAGACCCATTCCAAATGGAACTTCAAAACTAGTTTGGGGACCAAGGGCTGTCTGTAGTGCATAGTGTGGGAACCAGGTAAGTGCCTATTCCTTGGTTACATGCCCATCACACACTAAGTATTGCTGTAAGAAATCACAGTCTTTAAAGTGAGCCTGTATAAATTCCAGCTTTCTCCCCTGTACTTTGGAACCTGTTTGTGTCTGTACAGATGGTCTCTGTCAGTTGGAATAGTCAAGGGGAAAAATGTAGCATAAACGAACAAAATTAGCAAATGACATAGCAAATAGAGAGCAGCATATCATTTGATTGGGACAGATTTAGGGACTAAGAAATTTCCCAAGTAAGTACCAGTGAACAGAGTTTAGGGAGCTACCAAAACATGGATGTAAAAAGGACCAGAAAAAAACAGGTATCAGACAATTTTGCGATAGGTATTCTCAATCCACTGAAGTTACCACAGTGCTTTCATTGTGTTATGTCGACTCTTCCATTGTCTGTATTTATATAAATTAAAAAGCTATTCTGTCTGGATGATATGAAATGAATTCATGCTGAACAAAATTTCAAAAAGTTCATGTAAAGAATGATTTCACAGCAACTATCATATCAGGCTCCCGGAAAATTGCACTTGAACTTGAGTTCCACCTCAGTCACTCAAAGGAATTTAAAAATTGGCTTCCAGCCATCCTTGTTCTTCAACATGCAGTTTCAGATATGCCTCAATGATGCAAACTTTAAAGCCTATTGATTGTGAGTTAAAATCTGTTCCTTCCAGAGACCCACTGCTAAGTAGACGTCAATTCTGACTTCACAGTGCCCTGGTCAGAACACCTGAGCATTCAGGATCCTTGAACAGGCAGAGGGTAGCAATGCTATGAAGCAGTCACCTTGAACTTCATAACAAAATCACAGGAAAGCTTTGAACCCTGTAGGATTGTAGCTGCTGTGAATCGTTATTCAAAGAAATGTTTCTTACTTGAAATCTCTGGAGAGTGTCTTGGGATTGGGAAATGGGTAACTGAAAACATAATTTCCTATAACTCACACCCCCTCCCCACCTCTTTTGTAACCCTCCTCCTTTTTTGTCACCGTGCTGTTTGGGTGAACATCACGGCAGAGTGCTCAGAGGGTGGATTTTGGATTAGACAAACCCAAGTCAACTCCTGGTCCCCCTGCCACTTAATGTCTCTGTAATTCCACCTCTTTGTGCCTCTGTTTCCTCATCTATAAAATGGAGATTATATTAATTCTGACATAATAGAGTTGTTTGGAAGATTAAATGGGATAATACATATAAAGTGTTATAGTGAGTGATGTATAGTCATTTCACAATCAACGTTAGCAGTTAAACTATTAATTATACTGATATTAATTATAATTTAATAATAACTACCATTATAATTAATATAATGATAGTTATTATTATTAGAGGGAAACCTATGGGAGAAGGTATTGATGAAATGTTAGCATAGTTTCTGCTGAATTTATGTCAGTGCATCTAGCAAGCGAATCATGCCTTTTATGGCCAACAGTTGGGAATGAATTGAATTTTTAAAATCAAACTCCATTTGTCCATTGATCTATTTCAAGAGATGATTCATCTTCGCTTCAATTGTGTTACTAGGCAGGAGTCCCTAACATTTAAGCTTTAAAGGTATCTCACCTCCTATCCTTTTCTTCCACTCCCACTCTCAAACAGAGTAATTGGCAAGTGGTTTGAGGCCTCTGTGCATCGTTCTGTTCCCTCACCGGAAGTCCCTTTCCTCATCTTTCAGAGATTGCTCAAGCATAGTCTTTTCCAGGAATCCTTGTTTGACTCTCCACACCACCCTTAGCTAGCCAGGCTGGACCAAGTGTCCCTTTCCCTGGCTCCACAACACCACATAATTACTGGCCACTAGCCTGCACTTTGCCAAGTGACACTGAAATGACGTATTTACCTGTCTGTCTCCCCAACTAGACTGTGAGCTCTCTGAGGGGCAGGGATGGCCTTTTTAATTTTTGTATCCTCGGTGCCTAGCAGAGTGCACACAAGAAGCGCTCAGAAAGGTTACTGAACCAAATTCGTCTATAAATAGCATTTAACTGCATGAGGCACAGATAAGTAAATACAACTATAAAACGACGACAAAAATTGGCATCCAGTTGAGATGTTTGAAAATGTCTCTACACGTGTGGTATATCTAAAAGCAGGAAAACACAATTCTTCTGGCTCAGGCACTTCTTGCCTGAGTTGAAACTCTAAACCTGATTCTCAAGTCTCCTTTCCCAACCCTTTGTACCTCCCTCTGCACCCCCAGCTTTAGGGCATATCCTGTGGGCTGCTACTTTTGGCTTATTTTCCCAAGCTTCTCAAATGAACAAACCAGCAGGCATGGAATTGCGAGAACCCCAAAATGTAAGGTTGAAACAGGTGAAGTTACACATGGTGATTGTCCTCACTCTGGACTTTGGCTGAAAGGTACTCTCTAGCATGTGAAAACTCCACGTGGATTCTAAGGCACTGCCCAGCTCCCGCCAGACTGGCTGTTCCTCCTAATGGCCTGGAGTAATTTGTGCTTCTCTATGTAAAAGTTCTCCCATGTTATCCACCAAAAACCTCACGGTGGAGAGGGAGGCATTGGCCAACCGTTTGGGATACAAAGAGTTGGGATATTTTTTCCTTCCACTTCTCCCCCAAGCTAATTAATCTGGTTTTAGTCTACTTTACTTACTTTTTCATTCATTCAACAAGTGCTATTCTTTAGGGAGGAATTGAGGATGTAGACGTGAATAAAATGGATAAAGATGACCACCTTCAGAAAGTGATTAGGGCTATGAAGAACTTGAAACAGGCTAATAGGATGGAGCATGCAAGAGGTGGCATCTTTCAAGGAGGCAAATGGGGAAGGCTTGAAGAAAGCAAAGAAGCAGGCTTGTGAACATTGGCGAGGTAGAAGAAAGTGTCTTGGCTAGTGGGGACAGGAAGTGTAAAGACTATGGAGATGGAATGGCTTGGAATAGTCAAGGGAGAAAAACAAAAAAGGTCATGTTGGCTGGAGAATAATGGGCCAAGGGAAGGGTGAGAAAGACAAGATTGGAGGGGAGGTGAGTGAGACAAGCCTGGGCCAGAACAGCGAGCAGGTTGGTCATCATAAAGAGTTTGGATTTCATTCTTCATGTGACGGGAAGCCATTGGCATGTAACAAGCAGACGAGAGACATGGCCTGATTTCTACCTTAAAAAATATCACTCTGTCTACTGTGGAGAAGGGATGGAGATGATGGGGGGTAGATGGGTATGTGATAAGAATGGAAGCAGGGAGACCAGTAAGGACCCAGTGCAGTGAGAGATGACAGAGGTTTAGATTAGGACTGTAGCAGAATAGCTTCCAGATTGATTCCATTTCAGCTGTGTCGATGGATGTTTCTGCTCATGCCCCTTTTCTGAAATATACAACTACCTGTCTTATGAATTTGGACATTTGGAGATACATCAAATCACTCTAAAGAACACATCTGGAGCATTAAAAAATATATATATTTGTATTGTGAACTGGTTTCAATGTAATTATCTTGGGATGCTCTCATGACACTCATTGCTGACCTTTGACCCCTCTGTCCTCTTTCCCAGGTCGTCCCATTCCACCTACATCCTCGTCTAGCCTCCTCCCATCTGCTCAGCTGCCTAGCTCCCATAATCCTCCACCAGTTAGCTGCCAGATGCCATTGCTAGACAGCAACACCTCCCATCAAATCATGGACACCAACCCTGATGAGGAATTCTCCCCCAATTCATACCTGCTCAGAGCATGCTCAGGGCCCCAGCAAGCCTCCAGCAGTGGTAAGGAAACTCCGTGGTGTCTGAATGTGTGGTGTTTCGTGTGTGGCACTACTTCTCCAGCAAAATGACAACTCTGAGACGAGGGTGGGGGAGAAGGTGATGTGGGGAGCAATGAGGTGAAATACCCTTGTCATAGTGTGGCAATGCAGTTCCAAGGCACATTTGTTGAAGGTCAAGTTACAGAAGAGGCTTTGCTTGTCTTAACAGGGTTTGGCCCTCCTTCAGTGGGAGGAATCTGCCCATTGCTGTACGTGAAAGGAGCTGGTCTCAGACATGAGATGTGCAGAGAGACACTAGAATATTGAATTTTGTATAACTACTATTCTGGTCATATCCAAGTGACCCTGGGTGCCCGCACTTGCTCAATTGGTGTGCATCTCAGATCTCTTGTTTTTTTATAGTTGCCCTCTGACTCTTCCTTGCTTGTTTGGGTGATTTTGTGATTAAGATGCAGTCCCTTGACATGGATACTGACTGTCTTGCCAAGTCTGGAGAGTGTTTGGGGATGATCTCTCCCATCACCTATACTTGTGCCACTTTATTTGAATTTAACAAGCTGTTTGTGTGGTGTTATGGTAAATATTGCCTTTAAATCCGTAGTTCTCTTTTTGGTTTTCACAGTCACAAAACACAGGGGCTGGCCATAAGATACTGTCTCACTTTTGAGGGTTTTGTGGCTACTGCCTAAGCTCCCTATCTCAAAATTTTAGGTAGAATCACTCTGGGTCCAGTAAAAGCATGCCTTACTTTAATTTCTTCTGGTGGTGATATGCTCATGCCTGTGAAGGTAGGAATGGGCCATACCTAGGATTTAAGTACTCATGGCCCAAGGAGAGACGTTTGCAGAAATTAGTGCTTCCTGACCCAAAGGCTTTGGAGTTATCATCTGAATTGGCCACTCATGATGTTTGTTGACATATCCCTTCAAAAAACAATATGGAGATTTACATGCTGAGAGTGTTTTTTGATGAGATTGGGTTTTGGCTCCATCCATGAGTATATGCCACCATTGGCCTCAACCTCTCTCATTAGAGAAGACCTGCTAAATAAATATAAAATGATTCATTCCTGGGATGGAATGATGAACTGCTACTTTTGATGGCCCATGCCCTTCTTCAAAGCCAGGCCTGATATATTTAGTAAACTCATATTCTTTTTCAAAAAAATTACCTAATCAAATCTCTCATCAAATGAGCAATCCATTGTTGATATTACGAAGGCCTTTAATCTACCATAAATCTTTATTAGAACTCATCAGAGCTCCTAGTTTGAGAGAAATGTGATTATGGCACTCTTAAAATGACATTACATCATTGGGGTGATTGGTTTATCATTTGGAGAAGAGACATCAATCATAACTAGCATAACCACACAGTAAATGAATTCAACCTTTCTACCGCAGAACAATGACACTGTAATTGCTCAAAATCAGGCTTAAAATGAAATCTGAAAATGCTCTTTCTTCAAATATGATGTTAACTTAATGGAAAATATTATGAAAAATCATGTTTGAGAAAATTCTATATAATTAAAAATATGTGGAAATATATTCCTTTTTTCTTTCATCAGAACCTGATTTTAGCTACAGAACCATTTTTTGCTGCAGAGATTATGTTGCATTTAATTGAACTACCTTCACTTATGTTTTGTTGCTTTTTATTTCATACTATGTAATCGTGATGAATATTGTATTATGAAGGACAAGAGGCTTTTGAAATGAGGTGCGCCTGCTGATAGCTTTTTAAAACAGACAATTATTAGGGAGAAAATGAGCTTTTAAAAAGCTATATCCTTTTATGCATATATGGATACGCAAGAAAAGATGATTTCCATAAGAGAGGTCAGTTCATATCTGAGGGCTGTCTAGAAATGTTTTCTTAGTGATACCGCCGTGAGTGATTTCTTTTCTTTTGGACAGTGTACAAGATTGGAAGTTGTTGATAGAGTATTCTTGTTGGGTTTATGCCTAATCAAGACCTCATTTTGGTGGACACAACAAATCTGTATGTTCAGAGTCAAACTTATCCATTTTTCATCACTCATACCAATTTGTTCAGTTCACTTAAGCTTGATAGCGATTTAAGCTTTGGTAAACGGGAAAATACCACAGAAAATCTGAGGGTCCATTTTCATCCAAAACAAGAGCTATGCTGATATGATTTCTTCACCTGAGAGCTGAAGACCCAATTGTGCGGTAGCCTTGTTTTTAGCAGGTACTTATCTGAGAGCTTGGTAAAACTCCAGCCAACAGGCAGTCATTCAAAATTCTTGACTCTGGCTTAGCTAAAGTGAGAGCAAATCAAGTCTGTGTATGTGTGTGCACTCACATCTGTGTGTGTTTTGTGGAATGGATTTGGGGTCCAGGGCAAATTGGGGATTCTATCAAGATCTAAATGCAGTTGCCATGAATTTAAATTTGACATACAGGATTGAAAATAGAGTTTGACACACAAGATGCAAAGTGCAGAGCTGAGCCAGAGTGTTCTGAATTGAGTTTGTTGAAAGGGGCTGGATTTTTCAGTAGGTGCCATGGCATGAATAAAGCACCCCTATGATTGGTTGTGTTGTGTTTAGCTGGTTAATTATACAGAATTTTTTAAGTTGGTCTCTCGGCAATACCCTTACTTGTGTTCTGCAGATCTAGCACCAGATTGGTCATTGTTTCTTCCTTAGGTGAATTAATACCTTCCAACATATTCAACCCATACATGGCAGTCAAAATTTATTTCCTGCTTGCCCCTTAGTGTTGCTGTCATTACTTGACATCGGTGAACCTCATCAGTAGAAGAGTCACTGCCAACCTGTCTTGTCCAAGGAGCTCCACTTCCAGAAAGATAAACTGGACATACTAACAGAACTAAAATGCTTTTGCCCAATGTGAAAGCCTCTTCAAAGCAACAACAAAACTTCACCTTTATGGCTCAAGTATCATTATATTCTATGACTGTAGTGCATTCTTTAGTGGATGGTACTAAAACCTCAGCACCTTTGGTGCCCAATTTCTCTAACCCTCAATCCACTCCAATCAAGCAGATTCCCAAGGTACAGCTAGTGAGGCACTTAGAAGAGCGGTACTTCCCCTCCCCTTGAGCATTTTCTTCCCAATAGCTGGGCTCCAGGAGGTGGCTCGTTCTGTGTGCTGACCTTCTGCAAGGGCGGGTTAGCTCCAGGCATGCTTCTTGTATACAGCAACATAATATCAACTCCTATGAAATAACTCATCTGAAAAACAAAATCAGGATCCCAGTGGCAGCCTAGCAGAGGCTCCCAAGGGTGGAAGAACGAGACCACCTTCCAATCAGAATAGGGTTTGCAGTTTGTTATCAACGTATAAGGCAGAAAACATGTAAGCAGAGACACTGCAATCTAAAAGCATTGGTTTACTTCCTGTCCAAAAAAGATTGAGTTTTAGTTTTCTTAAAAGTCTAAATGAAGGGGTTTGGCATATTGATTGCAACATCAAACCATATATAAGAAAGTTAATGAGGATGCCTCTGTCAGGATCCTTTCAATCACTTTGTGACAATAGGGTTGTCCCAGCTGGAGAGTCTCAGTTTGTAACTGAGAACATTAGAAGTGACTGACACTTTCAAAAAAGGCAATGCCTTGGTTAATGGTGAATGAATATAATATGTCAACATCAGCAAGCTTCTGCTTGTCTAGAGTGGTCCAAGAATTGAGTTGTTTGATTAATTTAATGATCTTATTTATCTGGCATCATCAAGAGAAAGTTTTTTTCATTCATTCCCTTTCTTTCTCTTTCCCCCTACCCACCCCAAATAATTCATGACAGCTTGTAAATTTAAAAAATAAAAATAAAAACTGGAAAACTATGAATTTATGACACAATCGGGGTAGAGAAAAAATCTAGGGGGAAAATATGTTCCTATTCCATTATTTGAGATAGAAAACTTGATTCTAAGCTTCCTAGAAACAAAAGCGAAAAGGAAAACAGAAAGAACAATATGTATAACATCCATGAAATAAAAACAAATGAGGGGAGCAGATGTAGCTCAAGTGGTTGAGTGCCTGTTTCCCATATACGAGGTCCTGGGTTCAATCCTGGGTACTTCCTAAATTAAAATAAAAAATAAAAAAAGAATTATTGCAGGGAAATTCTGGGAATTCTCATAATGAGACCAGAAAGAAATTTCTCATAAAGGAGATAATGCATGCATTCCAAATGACCAAATTCTTAGTAACCTCCTTTAATACAAGTGAGAATGAATTTCATGTTGACATTTCTTGTAGCCTTCCTCCAAATAAGCCAAAGAGAGCACTTTCAGTTAAAAAAAAAAATTCTACAAATATCCAAAAATTATACAGCCCAAGGATAAAACTTGAATCAATCCATAGATAAACCTCAGTTCTACTAAAGGACCATGTAAACTGCATGTCCCAAAGGCAATAAACCTTAAATGGCATTTCTCAGAACTGAATTTTTATGGAAATCATCAGACTTTGAGGTTATATTCACCACCCAGAACCTGAAAAAGCAGATGCTAATATATTACAAATTTGTCTTGACAATTCTATAGAGGGTAGGATTGATATCCTCTAATGAAAACTAAAGCACCTCTCCAGGTCAACCTCACTCCCCTAGCCCCTCCCACTGTCTGTGGGACTAGACTGGAGATAAGGAAGACTGGAGTCCACAGGAGTAGTTTGCTGGATTTTTTGTTTTTTGTTAATTTTTGTTTGTTGGTTTGTTTGTTTTTGAGTTTAAAACTTCCTTCCTTTATATATCTTATATTTGGGGCAGAAGTTTTCTATAAATATGTTATAAATTTTCCTGCCGCCTTAAGTAGATTGTTCCCATTGAAATTTAAATTAATTTAGGATTTCCTGAATTGCTCACAGCATTTATTATGCACATTGATGATTGTTCTCTGCTGGCAATACCGTCTTTTTTTTTTTCTTTAG
>JAQZBX010008849.1:0-47246 GCA_029593785.1 Cabassous unicinctus | reverse complement strand
AAGATCCTAAAGATATTTTATTTGGAAGTGTTACATTGGTAAGCAATGAATCATTTAAATGTCATATGAAAGAATAACAAGCCTACTACTGAGACCTTTGAAAAACCTTACATCACCAAAATGTAAATGAAATAGGCTTTTTTTTGTTTTGTTTTGTTCAACTCAGTAAACTTTACTGAGTGCCTGGTGAGTGCATGGTACCTTGTGCCTATCTTTGAAGAAATAAATCAGATAAAACTCAAATAAAAGTAAAAATTATGTAATACCAAAATGAGTGTCAGAGTGATTATTGTAATCACTGAGAATGGTCACTGTGGATTATTTTGTGTTCAGATTTTACTTCTTATAAACATCTAGCTTTAATGTCAGAAAAAAATGGAATTTCTGTTATTTTATTTTACATTTTTACATATAATTTAAGCTATCAAAATTTAAGTTGGTAGTTATTATGGTTAAAGAACATTGAGAGGGAAGCGGCTGTGGCTCAATTGGATGGGCGACTGTTTACCATATGGGAGGCCCCAGGTTCAATTCCTGGAGCCTCCAGGTGGAGGCAAGCTGGCCTGCACGGTGCAGCGAGCTGGGGCGGCAAGATGACGCAACAGAAGGAGACAAGCAGACGCAAAGCAAATGGATACAGCGAGCACAAGCAGCAAGGGGGGATAAATAAATAAATAAAATAAATCTAAAAAAAAATAAAAAATAAAAAAATAAAGAACATTGAGAAAAGATTGCACTTTTTAAAAACATTATTGCTAGGATCTTAGAAAAATTTTCAGGACTTTAAAGATGAAAACCCATATCTTTCATTGCTATTATCGTACCTTATACATTGCCAACATTTGACCTTCATAGTGTTCAAGATGCTGGGATAAAATTTCTTTATTCGTTATTTCTACATTCTGTGTAAACAAACAAATCTAAAATTGTGGTCTTTAATTTTACCCTTTCTCGTTCTAAAAGGAATTGAGAGTGTATTTGTGTTCTAGGGCTGCTGTAACAAGTCACCACAAACTTGGTGACTCAAAACGATAGAAGTTATTTTCTCTCAGTTGTGGATGCCAGAAGTCTGCAGTCAAGGTACGGTAGGGCCACGCTCCCCCCAAGGCTGTAGGGAAGAATCCATTCCTCTTCTGTCTAGCTTTTGGTGGCCCCAGGCATTCTTATCATTCTTTGGCAAATGTAGAGGAGACAGGAGATCACATGACCTTCTTCCCCGGGCAAGTCTCTGCAGCCCTTTTCTCTTCTGATAAGGACACCCCGAGGCTTTGAATAGTTCTTCAAGAAATGCCACTGATTTGTTCCAGTGCATAAGCTAAAGCAAGGGAAAAAAATTATAGTAATATCCCTAGGATAAAAGCAACCAGAAACAGGAGAATGGTTTTCCTAGCGCTGAAACCTGACACAACTTTCTCCTCTAAGTGATAAACGCAACATTTTTGTGTTGGTAGATATTCCACTAAACGTACTAGCTGAATTCTTAGGCCTGATTTTTGCTTGTTGGTTTATTTCTTTAATGATCTTTCTCAAAGCAAACTCTTGGCAAACCCCAAAGTGTAGTTCAGTAAAAGCAATTCAATTAAGTATCAAAATGATTACATCCATATACACAGATTTCTAAATATAGAATGAAGACTATCTGGAAGAATGAATTAATTGCATCAATATTACACACCTTTTTGCTGTAACTCAGTCCTTGGTAAGAATCAGGCAATAGAGCTTTTGAGAGTTTGATGTTACCATTTTGGGGGCAGAATTTGGAATTTCCATGTTCTTAATAGAAGTCCATCTACTTTGACAACTAACCGAGCACGTTTGGAGTGTAAGGAGACTAGGATGTAGATATTGAGAGCTGCTTACTCCATTGGCAAGCCAAGATCGTTCTGGCTGTCAGGGTCTATTAAAATTAGAATGCATTAGTGTGATCGTTCTTTCTCTTTTCTCTTACAGCCACTCATATGCATTTGTGTGTACAGAACAGTTTTCACAATGCTTTTTTTACATGATGGTCTTTTTGTTAGACAGTTAATTCTTTATGTATAAAGACTATATTTTCTTAATTTCTGTATCCCTAGTATTTAGAGCCTGGTAAATAAAAGGGCACAATAAATGTTTTGTTTATTTAAGAAAGCTGAAGTAGTTTGATATTTAAAGATTATATAACAAATAATTGAAAACAAACAAATGATAGACTGGTTCCACGTCCCCTCTGCCTCTGTTTGCCACTTTGCAATAAGTAGTTGCAGGACAGAATCATAAAACTTTGGGGTAGAGGTCACAGTCTCAAATATGGTGGCAGATACTGCTAATTGTTTCCCAGTAGCCACTTCCGCCCTTCTTTACACCTTGATTTTTACTACTTCTTTACATCTTGATTTGTAGTTGGATGTACAGCTCTCTAGAAAAATGGTTTTCTCTGGATAAGAGTGGCCTAGTGACTAAACTCTGGCCAGTGAAATGCAAGCAGAAATGTCATGTGTGAGTTTTAGGAAGCATCCTTTGCCTTTCCCTTCTTTCTGCCATCTGAAATACATTCACACTCGCTGGAGCTCAGTAGCCACTTGGACTGTGAAGAATGATGAATGACAAGATTTAGGAAGCCTCCCTCTCTGGTGTCCATGCGCTTGCCTTGTCCGCTTTGGGCTTCTTAACGTGAGATTTGTTTATATGAGAAAGCAAGAAACTTCTATCTTTTCTAAGCTACTCTGATTTTGGATTTTTTGAAACATGCAGCCAAACCTCACAGCAGTTTGTGGCCTATCTTCTTTAGAAACCCCTCCCACATCCCTAAGTCTAGGCTGGAAGCAATTGTTCTGTATTCCCACATTTCCTTTTTTGTATACCTTTATTAGAACATTTACCCTGTCTTATCAAAATTAACTTATTTTACATAAAATATTCTTTGAAGACATTCATTATTTGCTTTTCTTTTTTCCTTTTCTTTTTCTTTTTTAGTTAATAGACTTTACTTTTTGCAGCAGTTTTAGGTTTACAGAAAAATGAAGTAGCAAGTACACAGAGATCCCATATGCCTTCCCTCCCCTAATTTCTCCTTTTATTATCATCTGGCACTAGTGTGGTGTATTTGTTACAGTTGATGAGCCAATATTGCTATATTATTAATAAAGTCTATTAGTCCATTGTTTACACCAGGGTTCATTCACTCTCTGTGTTGTACAGTTCTGTGGGATTTGACAAATGCATAATGTCAAGTATTCACCATTACAGTATCATAAAACTTAGTTTCACTACCTTAAAGGCATTCATGTATTTTTCATTTTTATCCCTGGGCCATAACTAGGATTGTATAAGTCCATGTAGTAAGTGCTCAATAAATGCTTACTTGATTGAACAGCATTGGATTATATACCAGAAATAAAGTACCTAACATACTACCATGAAATAAAACATACCCTAAGAAAATTTTGGTTCTAGATCATAGAAACCTGTATGCAATATATGTTCAATAAAAATGTGTGGAAATATTTGTTATGTAAATATATACAGGCTTACTTCCTACATGCTCATAATATAAAATCTTATTTACTCTGTTCAATAAGTGAATGATAATTTTTATTATAGCCTTAGACATGATTATAGCTTTATACCAAGGAATTAAATTTTTTGAGTTTCTGCTGTGGACTATTCAGGATATTTGTTCTGATCCTTTTATCACAGGTATATAAAACTTGTTTAGAGAACATACTGATTGCCCTTATAGAGAAAAAATTTGGTGCCTCTAAAAACACATTCTGGCAATGAAAAGACATGGAGGAACCTTAAATGCATATTGTTAAGTGAAAGAAGCCAGTCTGAAAAGGCAATAGGATACACTGTATGATTTCAACTATTTGACATTCTATAGAGAGAGGAAACAGACCAGTGATTGCCTGGGTTTGGATGGGTGAAGGGATGAACAGGCAGAGCACTGGGCATTTTTAGGGCCTTGAAACTAGTCTCTATGACACCGTAATGGTGACTATATTACATTACAGACCTACGTTATAGATCTGTCAAAACCCATAAAACTGTGCAACAAAAAGAGTGAACACTAATGTAAATTATGGACTTTGGTTAATAATAATATATCAATATGAGTTCCTCAACTGAAACAAATACACTTACTAATGCGAGGTGTTAATAATAGGAGAAACTGTGTGGGGTGGAGTGGTATATGGGCACTCTCCATAATTCCTGCATGTTTTCTGTAAACCTAAAACTTCTCTAAAATATAGAGTGTTTTTAATAAGACATGCAAAAAACCCCACAAAAACACATTCTGTTCTTTCCTTGTTTTCTCTGCTTCAAGGAATGAACATTTTATTAACTTGTCAACTGATTTTAAAGATAAGGTGTTGAGCACATCATACAATTGAGTTAATTTTATCTTTGGTTTACATGTGTTATATTTCAAGAAAAAAAATTCATATTTTTTTTTGCCTGTCTTATACCATGATTAAACTATGGTCCTGAATGAAATAAATCTGTGAAAAGCCATATAGATCAGGTACTATAGAAATCATTATATTCATTTTCTTTATAGGTCCTCTGAAGCAGTGAGTGACTCTATGGTTTGCCCATCATTTTGTTAATAAAGCTGAATTACCAGTGGTATTGACTACTGATACCCTATTTGGAAATCAAGAGAAGACTCCACAAATTGCTGCTGCGATGTCTGTATCCAATCTATCATGGTGAGTGAATCCCTTTCTAATGTTGAATGCAAATAAGTGTATATCATGAAACAATATTTTGAGAGAGAATTTGACTGTCAAGACGAGGGCAGGGGAAGAACTTAAAAACTCCACTTTCCAGAGATTGTCCACCTACCTTATGGCTGAGGAATGCAATGTAGAAGCAAAAGTTTGACCCTTTAAGCACTATGGTATGGGAATTCTGGAAGGGGTTTAAGCCTCACATAGAATCCCAGTGGCAGCCAGTGCTTTTCTTCTCAGCACACACTTGAGGGAAAGAGGAGTAGGAATAAAATAGCCTTTCAATGCTCTTTGCATCTATTATATTCCTAGTTAGGGACAACCAACAAGCTATAAGGGTGGCTTTAAGAGTGGGACAGATATTTGCTCATCAGTACCTCTTTTCTTCAGACTTTGCGTTTCAACAGATTTACCCAAATTAAACTGACCGGAGCTCATATATGGAAGAGAAAATTTCTTTCTAAATTTATATCTCAAAATAACTGGCAATCTAAATTATCTTTGAGTTCTAGTTCATGTTTAAAAGCTGCTTGTGTTTTTTTTAAAGAATATAAAGATATATTTCTGGCAAATAGTCAACAACTTTTCTATTGCAATGGAGGGCAATAGTGGCAGGGAATAATTTGAAACCATTTATTGAACTTTGGATTTTTTATCTTAAGAGCTGAATAAGTATATCATACAAATCCACAGTATTCAAAATGTCAATGTGAAAAACAACAGCAGCAAAAAAACATACAAAACCTGGTCATCTTTTCCATTTCCTTACCCTTGCCTATCTCATCCTTGCTCTTCAATTTGTGCTGGAAATATAGATAGCACCAGATTGAAAAGTAGTTTCCTGCTGTAATTTGGCTCCATAAATTTATTTTTAGTTAAATAAGCAGTTTCTTTAGGGCAATAATGATTTGTTTAGATTTCTAGCAGTGTTCTAAAGGACCTAATTTTTATGGATTCCCCTCAAATTTATTCTTGGATCTCTATACCTAGGGCTGAGGATTTCAGTTTTTTTAAAAAATGAATTAGAGAAGCTAAAATATATAATGTAAAAAAGTAAATTGTGAATTATTACTGCAAAAATATTTTCTTTTTATATTGTTACAAATTATCGTTAAAAGTAAGCAAAAAGAAAAACCTAAACAATTGCCATAGAAGATGTGCTCCCCTTTGAATTAATCCCCAAGGATACATCAGCCCCTGGGAGACATTTAGGACACTTTTGTTTAAAGGAATTATACCCTTGGCAAACATGTGAGTGGGAGAAGAATCCACAAAAATTCTTTTTCCTGGGTCTCTCTTTAACGGTAGGCAGGAAGCGTGCAAAAAAAAAAAAAAAAATTAAAAAGAAGAAAAAAGTTAAAACATAGATATGATTGTGCTCTGGTTTACAGTCAGGGCACGGCTAACACCTGGGCCTGTCTTCATTACAGTCCTCTTTCTCTGTTATCAGCTGCCCTGATATGATGTAATAGCTAAATTAAGGCCATACAATATACAGTGAACTCCATGAAGATGGAGATAGTGTTGTATTCATCTTTCCAGCCCAATCGTGTAGCACAGTACTCAAAATTTAGTAGATGTTCCTTAACTGTGTATTATGTAAATAAGTGGAGGAATTCAAAGCCTGGAATTCAATGATAAATAAGTATTTTCATTCTAAAAGAAAATTTAAAATTTTGAGAATATCTTATAGAATTTATATATCTGAAATTTGCTAGAATTCTTTCTATGTCAGAGGTTCAAATTTTATAGCAATAATTCTTGGATGTTTTCATACAACAGTATCCTTGATTCCAATGTTCCACATTAAATTCCCCTCTAGAGGGCTCTTCAATTGTTTTACAGGTGCCACTCCACCATGTGGCTGTATAGTGTTCAGCATCTCCTGTCTCCCCCTTAGCATATGAGCTGCCCAAAGGCTGGCAGGGAAGGAGGAGAGGAACTAATCTAGGATATGCAGAAGAACTCACTGATTTATTTCACTACATTCAGTTTAGAATTCTATTTTTTTCGTGATAGCATATGATGCTGCTAATTTTTTTTATTAGAAAAGTTGTGGGTTTATAGAACAATCATGCATAAAATACAGGTTTCCCATAAATTTTTCACAATAACCTTTGTAATTCTTCTATAATTTCCAATGCTTATTTCGAAACATTTTGTTTTATAAGTATTTGAAAGAAATGTATAGTGACTCATTAATTCTCCATGGGAACCCCTTACAGAGTTAATTTAGTGAAATTATAGTGAAATTAATTTAGTGAAATTTAGTAAAATTAATTTAGTGAAATTATAGTCCACGGTCTGGCTCTGTCCTTTGAAATCCAGAAACTTAAGACATGACAATAGTGACTGATATTGGCAAATAAATTGGGTTGACAGATTATTATTAATTTAAATAAGATCTGTAAATGTTAAGTCATGGAATGCTTGATTTGGTCTGACTAGTACATTTTCTAACTGTTGTGGAAAACTACACAGGAATCTAAATCAGAAGTTTGGTTGATGATCATATGCTCAAAAAGAAGAGTTATATGCTTCCGATGTTCAAAGTTGCAAGATAGAGTATATGTGGCAGGACGTCTGTTAGGGAAGGATCCGTCAAACACCCATATCTGCTTCTCAGGGTGACTTCTTCTGGCCAGGAGTTACAGTAGCACTGCCAGTGTTCTCCTTTGTGATTTTCCTAAGTGCCCCTTCTGCCAGATTCCCCTTTGCTTGACTTTCCTGTTAATATTAGGAGAGCTTATGATCAAAGCGTACTTTAATCGGTGAATGATTTGGTCTGTCTACTGTGACTTTGTGTATATCTGACCATAGCCATATGTTGATTTTATAATTTAATTCTAAAGCTTAATGGGACAGGGGTGCCTAATTGACATCCTCTTATGCAACCTATGAATTTATAAAATAAAGGCTAAGATGTTTATATTCGTATTTATGACTATTCAAGCAAATACCCCTAAGCTATTAAATATCCAGTATAAGAAAAATCTCTTTTTAAATATTAAAAAAAATTTGCTCTAGTAGTTATATGTATAATTGGAAAAAATATAAAATAATTTGGCCTTTCATGCAGAATCTAAGAAAGGACTGAAGTCTAGGAATCTTCCAAAAATTTCAAGATTGACACTACAACATCATTCAGGAAAGGGGATGGTGGTGATTGGAATTGATTGTAAGAGTCACACGGAGACATACTTCCTATGTTTAATGAATCTTCCTGTTTGGAAAATAATTACAGAGGAAGGCAATGATTGAGTTGATGCTGGTTGAGATAAAAACAGATGTGTAGAGTCAATTGCAGATACCTATGAACAGGTGACAGTTCCATGCTATGATCTGAGGGACAGAATTGTTGTTGGAGCAGAGATAATTAATAGGAGATATTAGGAGGCACAGAGGGTTGAAAAGGGTCCCATTTCTATGGCCTAAAAAGGGAATTCACATGATGCCAAGGGTTGCTTGAAAGGACTTTTAGTGCTTTCCCTACCAATACTCATTATCTATCCCCATTAAAAAATACATTACAAACTAAATAAATATTATTATCAATAACAAACATTCACATGGCATTTACCATGTACCAGGTATACTTTGAGGTTCTTAGCAAATATTAACCCACACAACCCTCACAAAACCTCAGTAGGAATGTAGTATAGTTATTCACCTTTTTACAAATAGCAAAAGTGAGTCACAGAAAGGTTAAGTAACTTGTCCAAAATGACACAGCCATTGAGTAGTGGAGTTAGGGAATAAATGCAGGCAGCTGAACTCTGACCAGAGCTCCTCATCATTAAACTATGTGTAAAAAACAGTGTCTTTGCTGGATGCGTGCAGCTTCAAGACAAGTACCCTGGTTCCCGTTTTCCTTTGGACTGCCTCCCTTAAACCTCGCCAATGTAGATATTCTTGCACCTCTGTTGGACGGAAGTGAGTGTCTGGACCTGAGAGCACTATCAGGCATTAGAATAGTATTGGCAGTAGGGTACAGGACCCCTAATTTCTCAAGGGAATGGTAAGGGGATTGTCACTGTCAGAAACTTAGTTGAACTTACAAAATTATATGCAGTGAGCTACCCAAAACATGAAATATGTCTTCTGTTTGTTATGTACAGTCTAGAAATCGTCAGCTTTTCATCATTCTACAAAACGAGTACAGCAGAGAGATATGAGCACTTTGGTATAATGAGACTGAAAGGGTTCTTCAATTACCCATCTCATAGAAACCCTCCCATCAAATCAAGTACTCTACTCCCCTGGGCTCAACTGCATCCCTCAGTTTCCATTATTTTAGTGTCACTGTACATATATTGGCCAGATATCCTAGTGGAGATTCAACTGATTTTGCCAAATGACCTTTTTTTTTGACACAAAATTGTTTTTCATTGTTACATCTGCCCACATTTCAACTCTTGTCCCATAGTGTCTTAAAGACTATATGGTATCTGACAGAGGTGAAGGTAATCCTACTAGAGCCAGGTATGGAAGAAAGAAGATACTATCAATTGGAACAAATGTGGCACACTAATGAAGGATGTTGTTAATGTGGGAGAATATGGGAGGGGTAGGGAGTGGGGCATATAGGAATCCCCTATATTTTTTATGTAACATTTATGTAATATAAGTATCTTTAAAAAAAAAAGTGTATGTATGTGTATATATATAAAAGAAGATACTGGATGAAAGAAGCCAAGTGACCAGTCAAATGTGTTGGGCTTCTATAATGTATCATGACCTGTGCTACAAACAGGGATTCAATGTTCATTCAGTATAACCACGGCTCTTATTGAAGCTCATATTTTAGCTGGAAAGACTAGTAAGTAATCAAATAACAGTGATTCATTGTGAGTAATCAAATAACAGGGATTCATTGTGAGAGGTGCTCTAAAGGTATGTCCAAAGTGTTTTGGAAACAAATTGGATATTTGTTTCATCTGCTTGAGAAAAAGTGACCTTTTTCAAAATACAAATTTATCTCTTGCATTTCAAATCCTACAGAAAATTGTAAAACAGAAACATAACAATGATTTAAAATCCTACCTACAATGATCTAAAATCATAAAATGCTGAGGTAAATTCTTTCCTACATATGTTCACATACTCTCACAAAAGTAGACTGCCTCTGTACATGATATTTTGCCATCTTCTGTTTTCACTGAACCATTTCTGTGGACACCTCTCCATTTGATGACTCTAGAGGGACATCATCACATGTAAAGGCTGGTTAACCATCGTATGGCAGTAGTGCCATTAATTTTGCCCATCTAGATTGGACCATGGGGTGTTTTCTGATTTCTTTTTTAGCATTGTTAATTACATTTGCTGTGAGGAACCTTATTTAAATATTGCTGGGTCACAGGATACTGTGCTTTTCAGGGCTACCTGAATTGTACTGCAAGGAAATAATGTATTTCTGAGAAGATGTCCTACCACTTCATCTCCTTTTTTTTATTTTAGAGAAGGATCCTATCCATCATGTGTGCTAACCCTTTTACCAGATTTAGTCCTTCATAAACGATGAAAAATACATTGCTCATTTTCTAAGAAATATTTACTTTGCAGTTTGGCTAATAGAATTTTATCAAAGTCAACAAAATTTTCTGTTGTACATGTCCATAGTTTGGAAACATAAGAGTCTAAATAGTGTAAGTTATGAATGTACTGACTAAATTTACAAGTGGAAATGGTATTTCTTTTACTGAATATCCTTATAATGTAAAGTGCTCTTAATGAATGTTGGCAAGTTCAAAACCACTCTAATAGGTGACAAAAACTGATTAGGATTATCTTTTTTATCCAGTAATAATGTGTTGAGAATTCTAGAATTGAGAAATATGCAAAATCAAAAGTGTAGAAATCATACTTTTCCAGATTATTCACATTATATATAATATTTATATCTAAGATCTTCTTTAATGAGGAAATGAAGAAGTGAATCATTCCATATTATTCTTTGGTACCTACATTTAGGAGAAAAAAATTCTGAAGCCAGAAGCAGCCTATTCTAAGTAGCAGTAAAGGGGAAGTCAGGACTCTTCTGCAAAATTTGCCATAGTCACTATTCTATAAACGACTTGTCTTATTTACAATGTTAAATTGTAGGTACCCAGAGACAGTACTCATGTGCTCATGTTTGCAGTGGTAGAGGAACTAAAGACTTGAAATGTCTCTATTTTTGGAGGGATCAGAACCCACAGGAAAAAATCTTGGATAGCATGAGATTGAAAGAGCAGTTCTTAGCCTCAGTTTTACAGTAAAGGAAAAAAAGTCAGAACTGACCACAGTCTATTATTAGAGATGAGGAAAAGAAAAAGGTTAGACGTAGATATCAAGTGCTGTTTCTAGTTGAAAAGAGAAGAAACATTCTGAGTGATAAGCAAAGCTTAGTTGGGGAGAGCACGGAGGGCTCTTCAGCAAGGTAAGTGCATGTTGAATAAATGACTATTATATTGAGGTACTGGTAAGCAAGTGCTTTTCAAAATGCAGGCTAAAACTTAAGATCCTCGTGTAAGTTGGAATGGTCAGCTTCTAAAGGAGTAGAGAGAGCAGAGAAGAGTGAGTGGAGTTTAGGGGAGAATAAAAAAGGAGAAAATAACCTGAGAGAGGAAATGAGGAGTAACTAAAATAGCCAAAATGAAAGTTCAAGAAGAATGAAAATGTGTCTCCCAAATTACATAAAACTTAAAGGTGACATAGAATTATTTGAATGAATGTTGATTTCCTGAATTCTAAAAAAGTTTCAGTATGCTTTTCTGTGCAGAATATCCCTTTTCAAATAGAAATCCCTTCATTATTAAAATGATTAATACTGTTTTGATTTGGGCTTGACATTTTAAGTAAATATTCCATTTTAAGAGCTCAGGATGATTTTTTACTTTGAGCTATGAGTCTTTAGAAATATATTTTTAAATTAAAACATTTATAGGAAAACTTCTGGATCTTTTTCTCCTTATAAATCTATCTCAGAATCTTTCTCCTTGAATAATCAAATAATTTGTAAAAGAGAATATTTTACTTTTGTTCTTAAACACTAATGTCAGCTAGACATAAATCACACCTTTGATGAGACTTGTTTGGTAAGTTTTTTTCTTCTTAGCAGAGTTTGCTTTCTTTTAGAGCTAATTAGTCTGAGGTTGCAGGTTCAGTTCTCACTGGGACTAATTAATTCCACGTTCTTTCATGTCCAAAGCCCACACCTGTAACCTTTACAGCCCTCCTTCATATACTCTTCATCGCTCATAAATCATTGGAAACAGTTGATTGATCATCACCAATTTACCATCAGTATTGGAGAAAAATTATAAATATTAAAATTAAATGCTACAGTCTCCAGAGTTAGATAAGGGGTCACATATATCATATTCCTTTTGAAATATGTCTTTTTATCATTCTCAGAGGAATCATAATTTACCCCCTTGAGAAAGAAATACCAAATATTTCCTTAAACTGTAGAAGCTTTATCATAGAATTGGGCAGTCAGTTCCAACCCTTAGGCTAGAGCAGGGATTCTTAACCTCTTTTGTTCCATGGACCCCTTTTTGCCAGTCAGGTGAAAACCACAGACCCCTTACTAAGTCCACACAATACTGTGTATTATTTAATAAATTGATCACACCTGCACCAACAGGTCCCCACAAGAATGATGTTTTTTTTAAATATCATCTCAAGCTCATGGACCCCTTGTTAAGAATCCCTGGGCTAGAGTTACTAAACACCAACCCTTTTCAGACTTGAAAATTAAGATAAAGACCACTAAATGGTCTATGATATAATTTTAGTTATTAAAATAGTTATGTAGGCTAATATGTTCAATATGATCAAAATTAAAATTCACTGTGAAATCTTAAACATCATTTGCCATCAGTACATAAAATTATCAACTGCTGTTTTATCCTGGTATATGTTCTCCATTTTCTTTATGTTTGCTCGTTTATTGGATTTTATTTTTTTATTTGTTTGTTTGCTTTAAAGATTGTGAAGAGGTTTCAGCTTGATTTTAATTAAAAAAAACCAAACACTTTCCAGCTCAACTGTTTGGTCACTAAAGGAGTTAGATTCATTCATTTATACTTGGTTTTATGTTCCATTTTTAACAATAGTTTTATTGTTTCGAGTTGTGAGAATAATTTGAAGTTACTCTAAGATGAATAGGAATTTAAAAGTAATTCTTGCCCAATTAGAGAGGAACTAGTATAATTTTATTTAGACAAGGACTACATTATTTTTATGTAAATTAGAAATGATTTTCTTACATTTTATATTCATCCATTCCTTCGTTCAACAAATATTTTTGCTTACCTACAAATGTGCTAGGCACCATTCTCATTCTGTGGGTAGACTAATGAATGAGACAGAAGTTCCTCTTCTCATGAAGCTTATATTTAGTGTTCAAGACAGATAAATATATGTTGCAATGTAGATAAGTATTTTGGAGAATAATAATCAAGCAGAGTAAAAGGACACAGTGTGATGGGGAGGGGGTAGTTTATATAGGTTAGTTGGGAAAGGACTCTCAGAGATGGTGGCGTTTAAGCAGAAAGGGAATGAGCTCTTTGAGGAAAAACATTTCAGGCAGGGAAACCAGAAGGGTAAAGGCTCAGAGACTGAAATGTGCTTGGTGTGTTTGTGGGACCAGCAAGGAAGCTAGTATGGCAGAAACAGCAAGCAGGGGGAGAGTCACAGAGCTGAGCTTGGAGAGAGGTAGCAGGGGCCTGATAGGCCATGAGAAAGACAAGATTGTATTCTCAGTGTGCTGGGAAGCTTTGACTTCACCTCTGAAGTTACAGGTAAAATTTCATATAAAATGTAAATTTAGTGAAATCCAGTGACAGGAGGAATTGAGTGTTGATAGCAAAGTCTTGACATATTCTGATTTCCATTTCAGAAGGACTTCTTTGATCATAATCTTCAAATTTTATGAAAATTATTCATATTATAGCCTTAATATAAACACTTGGCAATTGTAATTAAAATATGTATTAATGAGAGAGAAAAATAATAGGGTAATGAAAAACCTTTTTTGTGAATATAGCCTGTGTTCTGGTATCTTCCTTTTTCAAAGATTCAACAAATCCGATACATTTGAAAAGTTAAGGACTTATTATCAAAGGATTTCACCTATGAAAATATAATTCTAGTTGGCGTTAAGGGTTTTAACAATAGATGAATGAATGTTTTTGTAAATTATGGAAATTGGAAATATATTATCGATTTTCCAATGTACCTTTTATGGTTTTTTTTAATCTCTCCCCATAAACTGTAAGGCTAATACATACAAAAGCATATTAAGCAATGAATTGCCTACTGTATACTGTTTGTTTAATGTTTGTGTGGCTTAAGGAGGAACTAGATAGAATACCCATCCAGGTACTAAGATGTGCTGTAGAGAGCAGGTTGGCACAAAATTACTAGGTAACTGTGATGGTTAAGCTCATGTGTCAACTTCACTAGGTTACGATGTCCAGTTGTCCGGTCAAGCAACCACTGGCTTAACTGTTACTGTGAAGATATTTTTGTAGATTTAAATCATCCGTAAATTGATGGCATCTATGACTGAGATTGCCTTCAGCAATGAGAGACATTTCATCCTATAAGATGAAGGCCTTAAAGGGAGCACTGATAATTTCAGCAGTCAGAAGTGAGAATTTCTGTCTCTGCTTCAGCCAGCCAGCTTCTCCTGGGTAATTCATCAAAAACCTTCTTTGACATTCCCAGCTTGCAGACTACCCTACAGAATTTGGACTTGCCTATCCCCATAGTCGCATGGGTCAATTCTTATGAAAATATCCACTTGATTTTAATTGAAAAAATCAAAATATAAATATATATAATATATATATTTACATTATATGTATTTACATATATATATCCTGTCAGTTCTATTTCCCTAGAGAATCCTAATGTAGTGTCCTTTCTTGGAAAAAATTTACCTTTATTCTAATGGTTATGACTTTTTTATATTTTTGGTGGAAAAATTTGGCTTCTTTTATAGTACTGGTTATAGATGGCAGTTATGGATTTTTAATGTCTGTACTTGGGAACATAAAAGTTCATAATCCAATATTGATCCCCCCGTCTCATTTAGATTTTTTAAATTGGACCATAAAATAAAAAATTCTGGAGCCTCTGGTGTACTAGGAATTATTTCAAACTGGTTCCAATCCAAAGTATTGTCAACGGTACATGATCCAGATCACAGAAGAAATCATTCATGTATATTCGTCACCTTTATTTGTCACTGTGCATTTGTAAATTCAGTGTATTTAGTGTTTGAAAATGATGTAATTACCTAGAATGGGAAAAATAGTCTTACAACCTATAAATATCCAATCTATTGGATTCTTCTTTTACTAGACACGTGCAAATCACTGCTTACCTAAGAAGGTATGGCTAATTTATCCTTCTTCCTAGACGTGCTTTGGCCATTTGATGTCTAGGAAGAATCTTCACAGGGTTAGAATGACTGCTTTTTTTTTTTTTCTTTTCTTTTTAGAAGGTACTGGGGATTGAACCCAGGACCTCATACATGGGAAGCAGGTACTCAACCACTGAATTACATCCGCTCCCCAATGACAGTTGGGGTTTTTTTGTTTGTTTTTAGGAGGTACTGGGGATCGAACCCAGGACCTCATACATGGGAAACAGGCACTCAACCAGTTGAGCTACATCCACTCCCCTAGAATGACTTCTTTCCTGCTGTTGCTTTTCAGTCATATTTAACATTTATGCATTTTCCTTCTTTTAATAATTACATTTTATCAGATAACATTAAAGTTTCCTAC
The DNA here is from genome assembly GCA_029593785.1 of Cabassous unicinctus. Lineage (NCBI taxonomy): Eukaryota > Metazoa > Chordata > Mammalia > Cingulata > Chlamyphoridae > Cabassous > Cabassous unicinctus. Next base: position 31,747 of record JAQZBX010008849.1, on the reverse strand, counting down.
TGGTGGTTCAAACAAACACAGTTTTTATTGTGGTCAAAATTAATTCATTCCTCATTGCTATTTATCTTGTTAATATACTTCCATGTAATTAAAAAAAAATCTGTTTTTCATAGTAACTGGTTCCTTAGAATGCATTTTGAGACCCCCAAATTTGGAAAGTAATGCTTTCACGTTCATATGAATGATATTTAGTGAGTTGAAACTGTTATAGATACTGAGTTAAACTCAAGTGAAAATTTTGCTTTGACCTAGATCTGCTTAGTTAATACGGTGCATGATTGTAGCATCTTCATTGCTGGGTATTTAGACCAGCCCAGCAGCAGCAGGAGGGATAGACATACCAACTCCCACTGACAAATGACCCTCTAAAGAAGCCGGTGCACCAGGCTTCCCTATTTCAGTTAAGAGCTCATGGTGGAGAGCTGAGGCTCTGAGATGCTAGCCATCTTTTCTGACAGATGCATTTTGTGTGGGAGGGACATTATTGTCCCAGATGGTTTTTTCAGCTTTATGCACACTAGCTTTGTTGACTCCTGCCGGAATTGAAAATTGGTTTTACTCCAACATTTGACAAAAAAATTAGATTAGGTTAACTACTCTTTGGTTTTAGATTACTGATACAAAGTGCTTTCATGAATATGACAGAAGATACTGAAATTCACACTAAGTGATGTCCCTGGGTGCATTTTAATTTAGACATTTTCCCTGAGGTTTTTATAGTATCATAAAATTGCATTCTGATGCAGAATTTGCAAAGAATCAGGCTTATTGAAATTTTGATGATCTTTTTCAATATATAACATTCCTTTAAATGTCTTTTTGGAAAACTAGTTAGGTTTTTTGAAGTGACTATAAAGATGATATGAAAGGATTGAAAAGGCATCTATTAATTTGCTTGCACAGTGAGAGCATTCATTATGTTTATTACTTCTAGGTTCTCATGAATTGAGTAAGAGAAAGTAATTTTCCTGAAGTGAGGATTTGCTTGATATCCCTCCATATTTTTTCCAAGTTCATACTTTTTAAGCATTTGAAAAATAAAAGTTATGCAAAATACTTATTATACTTTGGCAAGTTAAAAATGTGATGGATTGAAAAGTCAAGCATTGAGCTGTGGCTGTTACCAGAGCAAATATGGTAAGATACATGAAATTTCAGCTTCCCAGTTAGATCATCCACTAGACATCAGACTACTTGAGGACTGAGGCAGCATTTTCCTAACCCATTGCTGGCACCAGGTACTAAACAGATGCTTTGCATCCATGAATGTCAAGATTTTCACCTGAATATTCAGTCCAATTCCTCAGCCAGACATTGGAACAGAGTGTATATATACTGTGAATGGGAAGATTTTGATTTTTTTTTAAAGCCCAATATTGGAACGGGAAGTGAAGTGATTCGGCTGCCATAGCATTCTATGTCTATTGTAGGCAGTCATTTGTCACTGGGCACTGAGGAGTTCTGTGGATATATTCTCAGCTGTGAATTAAAGCTCTGCCTCATTTGAGTCAAGGGGAAAACTTCCAAGAAAAGAAAACAGTCCTGTTCCCATTCTCTCCTCTTGATTTTTAACCTCTATTTTTTGGGAAAATTTCCTCTGATCCATGTTTTGCCATCTTCTGCCCTTTTGTCTCTTAGCCTTTTCTCATCATTATGAATTATTTGCTGACATTGAAAGGACATTTGCCTGAAATCATAGCATATTTTCTAGAGGGAAACTGTGAGTTCAGATAGACCATTGTTTACAAAGTCCTGGTTCACGGACCGGGGTGAGTCAGTGACAAAGCATTTTGTTATAAAATGAAAAATATAAAGATGATATTGGTCTAAGATTGCAAAATGAGAAAAATAAAGATAATATTGGTCTAATATTGCTTATTTTCTTTCTTTGGCCTGAAATGATGTCCTTTCCGATATTTTGGTGTTAAAATAGTCTTTCTTTTTATGAAATGAAGGTGATAATAAATTATTGTCTTCAACTGATAAAAGCAAAAGTGATTAGTTCAAAAGTGAGTCTCCCATTCTAATTTTCAAATTTATGGATCTAAGAATCTGGGAGTCTGGGAACCAGTCATCTAGTTCAGTTGTTACCAAAACCATGAATTCCATCAACAGAACCCCTAACAAGTGTTCTTCCAGCCTTTCCTTAAAATCCTTCCTGTGAGTTGTCAACCTCATAGGCTGCCATTGTGCTTTTGAAATTTTCTAATTATAAATTGTCCTCTACACTGGATCTAAGTCTACTACTCTAATTACTACTTTTTAATTTTACCTAGAGTGACATATGCAATGTCTAATTTAACTTTTTCCAAAGTGTCTTTCATAGAACACTAATTCCATGATATATGTTAAGAGTTATTATAAGTGGAGGGAGTCCACAGTCAAATTATTTTGGGAAACATTAGTTCAAACAATAGATTACTTAATTTCAGTACTTCACACATTCTTTATTGTGCTAATTAACTTAAAAATATTTATTGAGCACCTACTACATGTCGGGCAGTATTCTATATGCTAATCTATACTGTAGGTATTTGAGTGGAAGAAATAATATTCTAGGTTTCCCAAACTGACCGTGAAATCTTTTATTCTTCTTTTTTGGAGTCAATGTTATTTGAGACAACACTAATATCATTAAATGAAAGCTACCTTCTTCCACTCCTCTCCCTTTCTTTAAGGGTTCTCAAACTAAACTGATAATTCCTTTAACCCTTGCTTAGTTACATAATTTCCAGACCTTTCCACTCTATCCTGGACATACTTTAGTACACTACTGATTCTGATGTAGGCAGTAGCTTTCTCTTAATCAAGCAGTCCTTCTACCATAGCAGTTCCAATCTATCTGATGGCTCATATAACAGGTTTGATTTTTTTAATATAACTACGTTTGAGCCAATTAGGAAAGTTAGTCATGAGTAGGTCCACAAGAAAACAAAATAGACTAGTATAGGACAGTGTTTCTTATATGGTCCCTGCGCTAGCATCACTTGGGATATTAGATGCTCCATGCCAGTACTACCCAATCAGGAATTCTAGGGGTAGAGCCCAGCAATCTGTATTTTATCAGGTCCTCCACGTGATTCTCATGCCTTCTAAAGTTTGAGAAGAACTAGTATGTAACTATCTCTCTTGAGCCTAATGTAACTGCCAAAATATTTATTTTGGGCATAATTGATATATAGAACGTATTTCAGTCATTTTAACTTCCAGTTGTGTGGTTTTTTTGAAGCTGTTTGTGGAAGGGAGGAGAATGTCATCAGCATATAAGAATTTGTTTGTTTTCCCTGCTAACTGTAGCATCCAATTGATATAATAGTTGGGCCATTTTGTTTGTATACAAGTTAAAAACAATAAACTCAGGGTTTTGTGTTTATGTTTAAAACATGCAAAGAGAACTGTGCACTGCTGTTGGTCATTTCTATCCATTCTGGTGCTCAGAGTAATGTTTTTTTTCCCAATATAACAGCTTTATTGGGATAGAATTTCATATACCATACAATTAACCATTTAAAGTGTACAACTCCGTAGCTTTTCATACATATTCACAGAGTTTTGCAACCATGACCACAGTTAAGTTGAGACTCATGAGCAGTCACTCCCCATTTTCCTCCAATCTTCCTCGTACATCCCTAGGCAACCCCTAATCTATTTTCCGTCTCTATAGATTTGACTATTCTGTACATTTCATATAAATGGCACCATCCAATATGTGGTCTTTTGTGACTGGCTTCTTTTTCTTGGCATAATGTTTTCAAGGTTTGTCCTTGCTGTAGAATGTATCAGTACTTCATTCCTTTTTTTTCCCAAACAATATTCTCTTGAATGTATATATCATGTTTTATTTTTTTCATTCATCAGCTGGTAGACTTTGGGTTGGTTCCGCTTTTGTACTTGTGTGAATAATGCTGCTCTGAAAACTCAGGTTCAAGTTTTTGTGTGGACATTGCTTCCTTTTCTCTTGGAATATACCTAGGAGTGGATTTGCTTTGTCATTTAGTAATTCTGAATTTAACTTTTTGAGGAACTGCCATATTGTTTTCCAAAATGGCGGTACCATTTTACATTCCTATCAGTGGTGTATGAGGGTTCACATTCTCCACATCCTTGGCAATACTTTTTATAATCTGTCTTTTTTATTATGACCATCCTACTGGCTTTGAGTAGTATTTCATTGTAGTTTCGGTTTGTGTTTCTGTGATGGCTAATGAAGTTGAGCATCTTTTCATGTGTTTATTGGCCTTTCTTTGGAGATATATCTGTTCAGATCCTTTGCCCATTTTTCAGTTGGGCTATTTGTCTTTTTATTGCTGAATTATAAAGTTCTTTACATATTTTAGATAAAGGTCTCTGAACAGATATATGATATATTCATCAGGGTTCTCTAGGGAAGCAGAACCTACAAGAAATATCTGTAAATAGTGTATTTTATAAAATTGTCTCATGTAACCATGGGTATGCATAAATCCAAATTCCGTAGGGCAGGCTGCAAACCAGGGACTCCAATGAAGATCCTTGATGAGTTCTCCAGGAGGTGCTGGCTATCTGATGTAGAGATGGAAATTCTCTCTGTGAATGCTGAAATCATTTCTCCTTTTAAGGCCTTCAACTGATTGGATGAGATGTCCCTTACTGCTGATGGCTACCACCTCAGTTGATTGTAGATGTAATCTGCCATCTATGCAGTCAACTCTCTGATGATTAAAGTCCATGAAATGCTCTTGTATTACAGTTAGCCCAGTGCTTGCTTGACCAAACAACTGGGCACCATTCCCTGGTCAAGTTGACAAGGGGTCGGCTGTGATGGTTAGGCTAATGTGTCAGCTTGGCCAGGGAATTGTGCCCAGTCTACCTGTTATTTATGCAGGATGTTTAATTGAGGAGTTTTGCCTGAAATCTGTTGAGGAGGGAGTCAGTGCAGAGTTTTAAAGGAGAGTTTCCATAAAGAAGGAACAGCTAAATACTGAAGAGATTTCAAAAAGGATAGGAACTAAGTATAAGCTATTAAATTTGGAAATTAGAATCCTGGTTATTGGTTACACAGGAGAACAGTTTCTCTGGGATGATGGATGACAAGCAAAATGCACTCATTTTTTAAGTGAGGGAGATGGACGGAAATGGAGATAGTATAGACTTGCCTCCATTAAATTGCAGTTTGATGAGTGGGAGAGAAGAGGTTGGTAATAAGGTGGAATCAGAGTCAAGGAAGAAGGTATTTAGATTGGAGTGATTTGAGCATGTCTGAAGTGATTGAAAGGAAGTATATGGAGAGGGAACAATTGATGACTCATAAAAGAAAAGATAAGGGTAAAATCTCAGTAAGGTAGGAGGCAAATAAAAAGCACAGGAAGAGCGGTTCCATGATGACTGTCAGGCCATATCTTGAAGCTCCTCCACCATTTTCAGATACGGGATCCAAATAGACAGGATGTGTCTTTACTGTTCACTTCAGACCTCTAGATCTGAATGAGGTTTCCAACCCTCATCACACGTCCCTTATCATAATTCATTTATCTTAAGTTCCTATTAAATCATCAGTTTCCATAAAGAAGCTGTTCCTTTTTTATGGAAACTCTCCTTTAAAACTCTGCACTGACTCCCTCCTCAACAAATTTCAGGCAAAACTCCTCAATTAAACATCCTGCATGTTGGTGATGAAATGCTCCTTATTATAGAATATTCTATATTATTGATTTTTTCCTTACTGACATTCTACAGTTTCATGGAAGTTATTAATTCATAATTTACCTGATATCCCTTACAATTCAGTGTTTCAATGTCTTAAATATTTCTCCAATTTTGCCCTGTTCCAGGTAACATTTAAATATGTGAAGTGTTTACTAATTTTAATCCCTTAGCTGAAGTAAACATAATAAACCATAATTTAAACATTCCTTTCTAAATTATGAGCTTCCCTCTGATAATTTTCCCTTTTTTTTCTGTGGTTGATGTATGAAGTTTTCCTGTTGATGTGATTCAATATCTGGAGAATAAATGCATGAAAATGAACTTTTTTAACTCACCAGAAATCAGGAGACCCAACTTTAAGTCCTGGCTCTGCTATTAACTAGCTATGTATCCTTGGTCAATTCCCATTTTCTTGATACTTTGTTTCTTTATTGTAAGACCACAAGATTGAAATGAAATTAAAAGTCCCTTTTAGCTCTATTAGTTTGTGAGTCTTTAAAGTTTGAAGTTTTGCTTTCTCATGTTGGATACTAATCCACAGCCCCAAGTTTAAATATATATATAATTTTGATTTAAAGCTATATGCATTAAATGTCTTATTTTCTCATTGATGATTTCTTTAATTGGTTGCAAATCCTCTAAAAAGAAATTCTGATAGTGTTTCTTTCATATCCATGGATTCCTTCATGCATAATTGGAACACTGATCTGTATCTTTTTGTGGGAATGTTGCAGCCTCTTGGCCTCCTGAATTCATTTGTACACTAGGACCTTGGCCTCAGTGTAAACCATGATTATGATTATTCCTTTCCTGCATCATGAGGGTCCCATCAATCTGGTATTTTATCCTCTATTCCAAATTCTCCTATCCAGTCTATGAGCTACCATATTTTGTTGGTTTTGGGTTGTTTGTTTTTGTTTTTTTGTGTTTTGTTTGGATGGTGGGAATAAAAATAATAACTATCAACTATTACTTATTGGGTGCTTTCTATACTAGGCATTGTGCTAGGTATTCTGTAATATAATTCCAGTGAATTTTTATACCTATCCTGGGAGTTGGGTAATCCCAATTTTATACAACCTAGAAACTGGGTTAAATAATTTACCCAAGTAAGTAGAGGGAAATTGCTTGAACCTCTAACGGCTAACATCCAAAGATGTTGCTCTTGGCTACTCTGTTCTTGTGCATCTGGAATAACTCTGAAGAGGAAGAATATTGGCATTAAATGGAAGGAAGAACTTGAAGGTTCCTTTCACTTTTGTGTTTTTCCCTTGATGCATGAATTGTGGAGAGGAGGGAGACTTGAAGAATAGGAGGAAGAAAAGATTGAGAACCATATCTCCAGAGAGTGTGTTCATTTCATTACAAGGTGTCTATTTTAATGGAAATCATGTTTTCCCATTGTTAATAATAAATGATCATAAAAGCAGTTGTCATCCATTGAGTTGCTTGTGTAATGAGGCAAGAACACTGTTGATAAGTGTTTTAATTGTGTTTAGCATGAAAGGTGTTTTTAAATTGCTCTATGTAAAACTTCCATGTATTTGATATGGTTAGGATCACTGGTTTATCTACATCTAAATTTATTTTTAGTACCTGTAATAGGTCATGCTGTATTAGTTTGGAAATATATTATTGATGGCATATGTTACATTTCTAGGCAGCTACAAGATTGCTTTAAAATGAAGCACTGTTCATAAAACAGATGTGTACCTTGTCATTGCATCATTTGAAATAGGGCATTATGAAGAAATTGAGGCAAAGCTCACAGATCCATCAGGATTATCTTGCACGTGTTTGATAAAAACTAAGGGATCAAACCATTACATTACTGTATAGATTTTAGCATTTTAGTACGTATTGAGGGCACAATTTTGGCCAAAAGATAAAAAGATGTTCAAGTCTGAAACTCTGGCTTCGTGTAGCTCATAGTCTGATGCAGGAGACAGATATAATTAGATAATTTCAGCACCATGGGAATCACCTGCATTTGGTTTATCCTATTTATATAAGAGATCTGAACCCATAAATGGCACAGCCTAGTCAAAGTTGCCCCTAAGCAGAATTCTTTTATTATGTAGCACCTTGGATTTTTTGAAATATCATCCATAAAAATATAGAATGAAAGAGACTTGGCATAATAGTAGCTCCTCTGAAAAAGGCCTAGGGATTTTATTTGTCCAGAAAGACAAAATAAACCAGAAGTGTGATGAGCTCTCATAACTATTGTAATAGGTGGTATTAATGTAAGTAAGAAGCAAGAACAAACGGGCAAGGGAGAAAAGTTTTCACTTCTGTCCACCACACTATGGAAGAGACTGAGAAAATGAAGACTGTCTATAAAAGGTATAGAACATCATCACATAAGTATGTTTTAATGCAAAATGTTAACTCTAAGTTAAGCTCAGTTGAAGTCCATGATGATGGTAGTGATGAGGTGATGCTATCATTCATGATAATGAAAGTTTATCACATTATCTCATATAATATTCTCACAACCCAGTGAGTTAGGCATACTTATTACCCCCATTTTAGAGATAATAAAATGGGCACAGAGAAGTTAATGAATGCACCCCTGAGATCACACAGGCAGTGAGAGGAAGTGCTAAGCCCATGTCCCTCATGATGGTGCCATAACACACTCTGTCTAAACTGCTGCCAGTCCCAAGAGATGGACTGCAAAGCTTTGTTTGGGAAGGGAAAGAGTGATTTCATAGAGGACCAGGGTATGGAACTAGACAGTGGGTTAAATTTGGCAGGCAGATTCCTAAGCATAATGTGAAGGATTTTCTGATAAGCAGTGATGCTCAAAAATGACAAGAGGAGCTGTTTTAGGTTTATGCCAAAATCAGGGGAAGCTCTTTTCTTTGCTATAGGCCTAATTTAGATTATTTTAATATAGAGATTGAGAATTCAGTTGCCTAGATACAAAGAGTAGTCCAAAGCTGTTGTTGTTGAACTCTCCTTATATTCTTGTCTCAAAAGAATTATTAAAGAACACTTTGCTATTTCCCCTACTGGTTTCAGTCTGGACTGTTTATTCCACTCAGGTTGAAGTAGATTGTTTTTCCCAGAACGCAAAGTAAATGTCTTACCTTAACACTGTGCAACTCCTTCAAAGAAGAAAGGAGTCTGAAAGCTTTCAATGCCTTCCCTGGGACAGCAATGATAGGCTGACAATTATCTAATATGATACAGGTTGTTTATAGGTCATTTTCTATTCCTTAATAACAACATTGCAATATTATATCAATGTGGCAAAATGTCTGGACAGAAAATTCTCATTAGTACTTTGCAAATATCAGAGGCTCCATTTCTTGCAATCAATATAACATGTCGTCTGGGAAAGATGTGCATAATCTGTGTGGCTTGCTTAAGTTCAAATAAAAAAATCACAATATTCTAAAAATACGTATAACTAACATTTACTGAGCACTTAGTATATGGCAGGCAGTGTCCCAAGCACTTTATATTTCAATGATGTTAATCCTCATACCAACCTTGGGAGTTGAGTTATAATTACCCCCTCTTTACAGATGACAAAATAATTGAACAGAAATAGTGAGTAATGTCCCAAGGTCACACAGATAGTGAATTAAATATGATTTAAATCTTAACAGTTTTGCTTCAGAGCCTGTACTCAAAATCACTTCTCTAAAAAGCTTCTAATTATCCAGTTTGTTATCTGTGATGGTTAGGTTAATGTGTCAACTTGGCCAGGTAATTGTGCCCAGGTGTTTGGTCAAGCAAGCACTGGGCTAATTGTAATACAAGGACATTTATGGACGTTAGTCACCAGTGAGTATGCTGCATAGGTAGCTGAGTACATCTATATTAATAAGGAAGTTTGCCTTCAGCAATGAGTGATACTTTATCCAATCAGTTGAATGTCTTTAAAGGGGAAGTGATTACAACATTCAGAGAGAATTTCCCAGCTCGTCTTCGGACAGCCAACATCTCCCAGAAGCACATCAAGGACCTTCATTGGACTTTTCATCGAAGGCCCTGGTTTGCAACCTGTGTGTGGAACCTGGACTTGTGCATCCCACAGTGCGTCCAGTGGTCCCCGGACCTATTCTGTGGTTATTTCCCCAGTTCCAGCATGCATAATTGGAATAGACATACTCAGTAACTGGCAGAATCCCCACATTGGATCCCTTACTTGTGGAGTGAGGGCTAAGTGGAAGCCACTAGAACTGCCCCTACCTAGCAAAATAGTAAATCAAAGGCAATACCGGATTCCTGGAGGGATTGCAGAGATTAGTGCCACCATCAAGGATTTGAAGGATGCAGGGGTGGTGATTCCCACCACATCCCCATTCAACTCTCCTTTTTGGCCTGTGCAGAAAACAGATGGATCTTGGAGGATGACAGTAGATTATCGTAAACTTAACCAGGGGGTGACTCCAATTGCAGCTGCTGTCCCAGATGTGGTATCATTGCTTGAGCAAATCCACACATCCCCTGGTACCTGGTATGCAGCTGTTGATCTGGCAAATGCTTTTTTCTCAATTGCCATTAGTAAGGACCACCAGAAACAGTTTGCTTTCAGCTGGCAAGGCCAGCAGTATACCTTCACTGTCCTGCCTCAGGGGTATAGCCCTATGTCATAATATTGTCCGCAGGGACCTTGATCTTCTCTCCCTCCCAGGAGACATCACACTGGTTCATAATATTGATGATATCATGTTGATAGGACCTAGTGAGCAAGAAGTAGCAAAGACTCTAGACTTAATGGTAAGGCACTGGCATGAGAGAGGATGGGAGATAAATCCAACAAAAATACAGGGTCTTTCCTCCTCAGTGAAATTTCTAGGTGTCCAGTGGTATGGGGCATGTCAAGATATACCTTCTAAAGTAAAGGATAAACTGTTGCATCTCGCCCCTCCTACGGCCAAAAAAGAGGCACAATGCTTAGTTGGCCTCTTCAGATTTTGGAGACAACACATTCCTCATTTGGATGTGCTACTCCAGCCCATTTACTGAGTGACCAGAGAAGCTGCTAGTTTTGATTGGGGACTGGAACAAGAGGAGGCTCTATGACAGGTCCAGGCTGCTCTGCCAGCTGCACTACCACTTGGGCCATATGATCCAGCAGATCCAATGGTGCTGGAAGTTTCAGTGGCAAATAGAGATGCTGTCTGGAGCCTTTGGCAGGCCCTATAGGGGAATCACAACGCAGACCCTTAGGATTTTGGAGCAAAGTCCTGCCATTTCTGCAGATAACTACTCCCCTTTTGAGAAACAGCTTTTGGCCTGCTACTGGGCCTTAGTAGAGACTGAATGCTTAACCATGGGACATCAAGTTACCATAAGACCTCAGTTGCCTATCATGAGCTGGATATTTTCTGACCCACCAAACCATAAAGTTGGGCGTGGTATATACGAGATAGGGCTCGAGTGGGTCGTGAAGACACAAGTAAGTTACATGAGGAAGTAGCCCAAGTGCCCATGGTCACCACCCCTGCCATGTTACCTTCTCTTTCCCAGCCCACAGTTTGGCCTCTTGAGGAGTCCCTTACAATCAGTTAAATGAGGATGAGAAAACTCGGGCCTGGTTTACAGATGGTTCTGTACAATATGCAGGTACTACCTGAAATTGGACAACTGCAGCACTGCAGCCTTTTTCTGGGACATCCCTGAAAGATAGTGGTTAGGGCAAATCCTCCCAGTGGGCAGAACTTCGAGCAGTGCACCTGGTTGCTCATTTTGCTTGGAAGAAGAAATGGCCAGAGGTGTGTTTGTATGCTGATTCATGGGCTGTTGCCAGTGGTTTGGCTGGATGGTCAGGGACAGGAAGGAACAGGATAGGAAAATTGGTGACAAGGAGGTGTGGGGAAGAGGTATGTGGTTAGACCTTTCTGAGTGGGCGAAAAACATGAACATATTTGTTTCCCACATGAATGCTCACCAGAGGGTGACTTCAGCAGAGGAAGATTTTAATCAAGTGGATAAGATGACCCACTCTGTGGCTAATGCTCAGCCTCTTTCCCAAGTGACTCCTGTCATTGCCCAATGGGCTCATGAACAAAGTGGCCATGGAGGTAGGGATGGAGGTTATGCATGGGCTCAGCAACATGGACTTCCCCTCATCAAGGCTGACTTGACTACAGCCACTGCTGAATGCCCAGTCTGCCAGCAGCAGAGACCCACACTCAGACCCCAATATGGCACCATTCCTCAAGGTGACCATCCTGCTACCTGGTGGCAGGTTGACTACATTGAACCACTTCCACCATGGAAGGGGCAGCGATTTGTTTTAACTGGAATAGACACATACTCTGGATATGGGTTTGCATTTCCGGCACGCAATGCTTCTTACAAAATTACCATCTGTGGACCTACCAAATGTCTTATCTATTGCCATGGCATTCCATAAAGCATTGCTTCTGATCAAGGAACCCATTTCACAGCAAATGTTGTGTGGGAATGGGCTCATGCCCATGCAATTCACTGGGCTTACCATGTTCCCCACCACCCTGAAGTAGCTGGATTAATAGAATGGTGGAATGACCTTTTGAAGACTCAATTATGGCACCAACTAGGTGTCATTACCTTGCAGGGCGGGGGCAGTGTTCTCAGGGAGGATGTGTATGCTCTAAATCAGTGATCCTGCACTCAAGGGGAAATAAGACTGCATCTACATAATGGGGGTAGAAGAGTTTGCCTGGAATACAGGAGATCCTCTAGGGCGTCTTCTAGTACTGGCATGCCCTGTGATTAAAGTCATTGGAAAATTGCAAGAAACCAATCCAAGCAGGACTAACAATGGCCCAGAATCTTCAGGAATGAAAGTTTGGTTCACCCCACCAGGCAAAGAACCACAGCCAGCTGAAGTGCTTGCTGAGGGTAATGGGAACATGGAATGGGTAGTGGAAGAAGGTAATGATAAATGTGAACTTCGACCACATGACCAGTTATAGAAATGAGGACTGTAATAGTCATGAACCTGTCTTCCTTGTTTTGTTATGAGTATGATTGTATATTTATACAAAAAGAACTTCTTTGTTTTCTTCCCCAGACTTTTCCCCTATCATATGAAAAGTTGTATTAGTTTCACATCATAATATTTAAGGATGTCAAGTTTAAGAGTGAATATTACCGAAGGACTTGCACCCTATTTTGTAGGGAATTAATGCTGTTCCAGTTGTACGCAGGCGAGTTGAACACTGTTAGGCGCTAATATATATGTATGCGTGTCTGTTACTGTTTTTACTTAGAGACTAAGTATGGTTTAAGGTAATGTGTATGGTTGCTGAGTTGACAAGGGGTGGACTGTGATGGTAGGTTAAAATGTCATCTCGGCCAGGTAATTGTGCCCAGGTGTTTGGTCAAGCAAGCACTGGGCTAATTGTAATACAGGGACATTTATGGACTTTAGTCACCAGTGAGTTTACTGTATAGATAACTGATTACATCTATATTAATCGAGGAGATTGCCGTTAGCAATGAGTGATGATTTATCCAATCAGTTGAATGCCTTAAAAGGGGAACTGATTTCAACATTCAGAGAGAATTTCCCAGCTTGCCTTTGGATAGCTAACGTCTCTTGGAAACTCGTCAAGGACCTTCATTGGACTTTCATCGAAGGCCCCTTGTTTGCAGCCTGTCTGCAGAACCTGGACTTGTGCATCCCCACGGTCATGTGAGAGACTCTTATAAAATCTTATTATTGACAGATATCTCCTGTTGATTCTGCTTCCCTAGAGAACCCTGACTAATACATTATCCATTTGAGAAGCAAAATCATTCATTGTATGGTGAATGCATGGGACACATAATGTAGTTGGCTCACTTGGTAATCTATTCTACTCCCATTATAGAATATCTTCTTGTACTATTGAGGCTGGTAACTTAAAAAACAACAACAATAACAGCCTTTTGAGACTCTCTTGCGGTTAGAATTCCAGGTGTGTTCAAAGTTCTGCAAAACAGATTCAATTGTCCAAGACTTGAGTGTGTGAACTGGGGTGCAAGTATGGTGATAAAGGCATTTGGCTCTTCTGTGGTTGCTAGTTTGGTCTTTGGCATCATAGCTGCTGAGCAGGGACAGCAGTAGCAGCAGGATTTCTACTACAACATTTTTGTAGTATGATTGGGAGTTTCTGTGACTACTTATTGCCCTGTAATAAAATTCTTTCTGTTCAAGCTAACTAGATTGGATTCCCTGCACATGAGAACCCTGATCAATACAGGGGACTTCAAGCCTACAAAGGGATATGAGTCCAGGGATCTCCCAGACCCTTGATGTACCTTTAGTACTGGAAAGTTGGACTGAGGTAATATGTTCTCCAATATTAGAAAGTCAGACTAGAAGCTCGTTTCCCATTTAAAATTGTCTGATTTTTCAGATGCAGGACCAGAGTGGGGCAGAGAGGAGACCCTTCATAGATTTGATTAAAGCAGTTTTTGAATAGAGATTATCTGTTCCTTCCCTGAGTTAGCCATCTCACAAAAAAACATTGCATTTCTGGAAGATGTGTTTCTTATGGAAAACAAATAAAAAATAGGCTCTGTGGGGAAGTGGATGTGGCTCAAGCAATTGGGCTTCCACCTACCACATGGAAGGTCCTGGGTTTGGTTCCTGGTGCCTCCTGGAGAAGGCAAGCTGGTGTAGCGGGCAGGCGGGACGGGCAGGTGTGGCGAACTGGTGCAACAAGATGACTCAACAAAAAAGACACAAAGAGGAAAGACAATGAGAGACACAACAGACCAGGGAGCTGAGGTGGCTCAGGTGATTAAGCTCCTCTCTTCCACATGGGAGGTCCTGGGTTTGGTTCCCAGTGCCTCCTAAAGAGAAGACAAAAAGACACAGAGAGCACACAGCAAATGGATACAGAGAGCAGACAGCGACTGCAGACAATGGGGGAGGGAGGATAAATAAATAAAATAAATCTTTAAAGAAACAAACAAAAAAATAGGCATTGTCTTGAGGAATAATAGAACCTAAAGAATTAAGAAAGATTCCCCGCCCCCTCCCCAACATTGCCTGTTATGCTAATACCCTCAATTTTGGAGGAGCAATAATGGTGTGGGATTTCTCTCATCTCTCTGTCTTAAAATTATTTCTCTTCTCCTCATACCCTTCCCATACCATATCAAGGGGAGATGGGAATTGTATTTGGTCTTGAAGGAAAGGTGGAGAGGGTGGTATAGGAGGCATCTATGGTGGGTAGCAATCACTGAGATGGAAATAGGCAGGATATCTTTAAGACAGTAAATCTGCAAGTTTAGCTGGGGTGAAGGAAAGCAGGAGAAATGGGAGAAGGTAAAGTTAGAGAGTTGCTTAGGAAAAACTAAGAAGATGGACTTCTGTCATACAGAGGGGATTTGCCAGTTTTTGAGCTGGCTTGAAAAAAGAATTTTTAAAAGAAATTAGTATGAAATTGGTAAGTTGGATGATTGGAGGTGGGGGGGAAGAGAGAGAAGGGAGAATAGTTATGTAGCTGCTTTTATAACGTAGCAGCAAGGAGATAAACACCTAACATACAAAGCTAAAAAGGGAAAAGACAGGAGTTAGTAAAGGAGCAGTGGTCCAAGTTAGGAAATTATTATGGAAGTTGGGTATAAAAGAACTTTAAAAAAGATGAAAATGGTCATCAATGCCATGCCTCAAAGATGTAAATAGGAATAGTTTATATCTTTTAAACTATTAGCATAGTTTGAAATATAGTGTTGGGAGTACATGGCATATAGCAGGTGATACATTCATTCTTTTGAGTTCTTTGTTAGTGAAACTTTGCTATTGGAATAACCAGCACTGAATACACAATAGTGGCTGTAAATTCAATAGTAACTTTCTCTCTCTCCATCTATACATAACCCTGCAGAAAATATCTGAAGAGAACTGACTTACACTTTCCAGTCTGTATAGGAAGAGTCCCATGTGACTGCTCTCATGGATCTAAGAAAGGAAATCAGTCTTTAGAGATTGTTGGGTCTTTGACTGTGGTCATTAATCTAGTTTTTGCTTCTGCTTTTATTTTACTTAAAAATCTTTATGAAAATGACACTATGAAGGCATTGGAATGCTTAGTAGATAATGGAGAGACCCAGGGGTCATAAGCAGAGCTGAAAATAACTTTTCTTTTGCCACATGGAAATTTTAAGAATAATTTTTAAAAGTCTTAAAGCTAGGGTTATGTCTCGCCTAGAATTTAATTTCAGCTAGCTTATTGGAGGGCACATGCTATAGACCAGTCATACAAAGGTACCCAATTTCCCAAGTAATGAGATTGCTCAGCTGTTCATTATGATCAAACACTTGGGCAGTATGCATGAGAGCAGTACTAAACTGGTGACTTCAGGGGTTCTAAATCCATTTACGATAACACCTTACTTATCTCAAGGTAATATATTTTGCAATTTTAGCCATCCTAGAACACATTAAGTACCAGGAATCAAATTTAATATTCCTTTGCAACCTAAAATAGATGTAGTAATGTCTATTGCCTGAAGTCCATGTGCTTTCCGTGGGCAAAACTCTCAAGCCAATATTCTTTTTATTATAGATCCAAATTAGAATTAGATTGTGGTGTCCTGGCCCACAACAAATTAGAAGGAACAAATTACAAGGGGGGCAAAGAGTGATAGATAAACTGACTTCATCAAGAAGTGAAAGCTAAGAGTTCCTCCTTAAGAATGAATGAAGATAAATGTAGTTCTTGTTTCCTCAGTCTCAGAAAAAAACTTTTCAAAGTCCCAAGTGTAACTAAACTACGTGGCTATTGTTGGATGCCCTGTAGCAAATGCTTGGAGCATGGGTGTCCACATCAGGCCTGTGCATTTGTGTCCTTCAAAAGCCTGCAGCCCTTGCCTTTGACCCAACACTACTACTATACCATCTGTTACCACCAAAGTTCATGAGATTTTTAAGGTGTTTAAGGGGAACTTCAATAACCCAGCACCTAAGAAATTCTACCATTTTACTTTCTTGCACGTTGAGATTTATGGGTTCTTACTTTTATGACTTAGACCAATGAACTAGGCTGGGAAGCTGATGGTGTAAGATTCTTAGGGCTCCAGAAGTCCTCCTTGTTCTACAAGGTCCTTTTGTTCTCTCCCACTTCATGAGAGTTTCCTCCTGGGATACACTGGAAGCTCAGGTGTCTAAGAATTAGCTTCCATTGTCCTGTAGGCAGCTCCTCTGGGGGTGGGGGACGGTTATTTAAGGACCTTGCTCCAAAATCAAGCCCAGTAGCTTTCCACACTTGCTGAAGTGAGTGTTCAGTGTAGGCCTCTTCTTTACCCTCATTCTGTTAATAAGAACGGAAAAATCGTAGCAGTCTGGAGCCTTCGGCAATACAAACAGCTTCCTAAACGTCAAGAACTCCCAAAGGCATCCCTGTATTACCACACAGAGCAATAATTAATTTTGGTAATGATGACCTTGAGTCATTATGAAAAGGTTAAATTATTCAACATAAAATTTAACCAAGCAATGCCTACTATGTGCAAAAAGACAAGGAAGAATTTAATACATTTTTGGGAAAAGACCATAAAAATGTTTTTAACACTATATATAGTGATAATTTTAGATTGTTTGAAAAGTTAAATTCTTTGAAACACAGTATATACTGTTGGTGCTGGATAAAGGAATCACCTCCATGTTTGGCAGTATTTTTTCCTATGAAAACAAGAGTTTGATTAAAAACATGAATATTATCTACCTACCAATCCTAGGATGCTTATATCTATAGAGCATAAGTAAGTTTTTCATTGACAGTGTTCTCATCTGCTTTGAGTAATTCATTGAATGATCCATATATTTGGAATGCTTGTGAAAGGTTGATCACCCTCATTTCCCAATTGTTTTTCTAATTCAGACCTGACTTACCAGGGTCGAGTATACCTTTGCAAAATAAGTAAAACTTCAACCTGAATAAAACTGGTATTTCATATTTGATGATATATGCATTCAGATGTTAACTGGAAGGACAGACCTCTAGGGCATCACTGCCTTTTGGATATGGATTAGCTTTATTTTCTCTTGGCTTTTAAAGTTATCCATCATGAATATAATTAATAATCACAGAATTTTCATTTCTTTCTTCATGTTTTCTTAGTTACGATTTTTATTTCAGCAGGATTGTTTAACATTTTTATTCTTTAATGTCATTCTAAGTGATATATATTCATGTTTAAAACTTTCTCTATAATAAGATAACTAAGGTTTTCTATATTTATTTATTCAACAAATATTAAGTGAGTGTGTTTTGTGCCGGTATTAGGCCTTGTGGATACATTAATAGAAAATAACCACCAGTCTTCCCAGAGCTTGCATAGTGATGAAAGGAGAAAAAATTATACAGTGCTTACTACATGCCAAACACTGTAATAAGCACTTTACATATATTAATTCAGTTAATGCCTCAAAGCAGCCCTATGAAATAGGAGCAGTTATTATCCCCATTTTATAGATGAGGAAACCGAGATAGGAAAGGTTAAGCAATTTTCCCAAGAGTTAGTGTCATGGCAACATTCCAAACCCAGGCCGTCTGGTTCTAGTCAGTCCTGTTCCTAACCACTGTGCATACTGTATATTTATACTTCCCTTCTACAGAAATGTTTTTATTATAACAAACAATATTTTCAGGATAAGTATATGCAACAGAAAAGTTGACCTATTGAAAAAGAAATGGTTAATTTGCTAATAATAATAGTAATAGAATTGTTTATAATTTCTATTCCAGAAGACCTAAATTCTTCTGTAAGTCAGTATATATTAGAAGCAGAGTCACATGCAAGATGTTCCAGTACATTTCTATCAAGGGGGATAATTCACTAGAAATTTCAATGAATAGTTTTTAGAAAGTCCAGATTCAGTAGCTCCATGTTAGAATGACCCATTCACTTTCCTTATTGATTGCTCTGTTCCTTGCTGACCAAGAGGCATTAAGAGGAGCCTAGGCAAAATTGTGAAGATGGCAAAGCTGATTTTGGTATCCTGAATTTATTGGTTAGGGTTCAGCATAGAAACAGAGCCTACAGGATCGTAGATAAGTAGATGGATAGATGGATGTATGGATGGATAGATAGATAGATATTAAGAGATTGTTATTCTAGGAATTGGCTCTGCAACTGTGGGGATTGACAAGTCTAAATTCTGTAGAGCAGGCCTCAAGTTGGGAATCCAGTGAAGGTTTCAGTGTGTTCCCAAGAGAAACTGGCTGGCTGAAGTAGAGATAAAAATTCTGCTTTCTGACTTCTGAAATCGTCAGTTCTCCCCTTAAGGCCTTCAACTGATTGGACGAGACTTTTCTCATTGCTGAAGGCAATCTCCTTTGTTGATTATAGATGGAATCAGGCATAGATGGAATTAACTGACCAATGATTTAAATCCAAAAGGCACGTTCAGGTCCCAATCCCTGGGTCCTTTAAATAGGACCTTTGAAGATGTTAGTAGTTAAGGTAAGGCCAAACTGAATGAGTATGGGCCTCAATCCAATATGCCTCAAGTCCTTTTTGGCATAGAAAATTGGACACAGAGGAAGCCATTGTGAGCAGCCAGAAGCTGGAAGTCAGTGGAACCTGGAAGAGAAAGAAGATGCAACCAAGTGCATTGCCTTGTGACAGAAAAGCCCAAGACCAAGAATCACTGCCATCCAGCCCCAAATTGCCACAGTCTTTGGAGAGAAAGAATCTCCTTGCTAATGCTTTGATTTTGGACTTCTCCTAGCCTGAAAACCCTGAGCTAATGTATTGCCGTTGTTTGAGCCAAACCATTATATGGTATTTATTGTAGCAGCTGGGAAACTAATGTAGTGGTTATTTCCTGTATTTTGCTATATTTTATTGAGGTTATTTGTCATGTGTAGAGCTCAGAAATTATCTGAGTATGCTTTCCCTTCTGGGAAACCTATTTCTGTTTCATCAAGGGACATTTTGAGAGCATGTCTTAATCCTAGGAAATGCCTCTAAGTCATTGTCAGGTGCTACATATTACTAAGGGATCTATTTTATGATTGTTTGGTCTTTCGGAGCCCCTAAATTATGTCCTATAGGAGACACCATCTCTGTACCTATGACTCTGTCTTTTGTATAAGAACAGAAAGTCAGTGTAATTCAATTGAAGGTTACATTCCCTTTATGTTTGTCCTAAATCTCATGTGGGGTTTGCCTTTAAAAACAATATAGAAACTTAAATGATAAGAAGTTTGAGATTTACTTCAAAATAATTGGAGTTGGCAGAAGTGAATGGGAATATAGATGAAACAAAATTGGCCATGAGTTAATAATTATTGAAGCTGATGGATCAGTTGATAATTGTCGAATCATGTGGGTTCATTATATTATTCCCTTAATCTTGCATATATTTGACATTTTCTCTAATTAAAGGTTTAAAAAAGAGGTAGAAGTTGCAGTTGATGAAAAAATAATTTAAGATTTTACTCTATATCTGACTCTGCCAAGGTTAATATCCAAAGTATTTACAAAGTAAAATTTTGGACATATATAAGAGTTTACATAGATGGTGTTATGGATATGAAAGTATAAATAAATAATGAACCATTTTCATTAAAATGATGCCAATGTTCCATCACCATGGCATATATTCCTTGATTTGAGTCATGAGGGGAAAATGTGTTCTTTCTTTAAAGTTTCTATTGAGTAATAAATACTGAGTTGTAACAAATAATGCATTTATTCTATTTAAAATGAGATTTAAAGTCTGTGCTCCTTTTGTTTTTTATATATCACAACAAACATTTTTCACTGTATTGATTTTCAGCTTCTCTTATGAAGTAGAAATATATTTGTGCATTCTCTTGAGATTTGCAAAATCAGACATTATTAAAATCTTAGTATTTATGTTTATATCCCTCATTCTTTCCTTTTTTAGTGCTTTCCCAACATTACTTATTTCTGATCTTTAAAGAAATATACTTAGAACAAAGAAAAATGGAAAATATATAAAATTTTGAAGAAGTAAAAAAGTCACCTGCAAGCCCATGATCCAGAAATATCAGTAAAACATTGAGGGTAGCAGGTTAGTGGCATCTCTACACTATTCCTTGGCATTGTCCAGAGAAGTAGGAAAGCATCAGCAGGGATTGCTACCTGGTGTGTCTGTTAGGGTTCTCCAGGTAAAAATATCTGGCAAGATAAATATTATGAGATTTATTGTAGGAATTAGCTCACTCAACTCTGGGGATTGGAAAGTCTGAATTCAGTAGGGCAAGCCACAAGCTGGGAACTCTGATGAATGTTCTCGATGGATTCCCCAGGAGAAGCTGGCTGGCTGAAGTAGAGATGGAAATTCTTCCTTCTGACTGCTGAAATCATCAGTTTTTCCCTTTAACCCAGGGGTTCTTAACATGGGGTCCATGAGCTTGAATTGAAATTCAGAAAGCATTATTCATGTGGGGACGTGTTGCTGCAGGTGTGATATATTTATTAAACAATACACAATATAGTGTGGACTTAGTAAAGGGTCCAGGTTTTCACCTGATGGGCAAAGGGATCCGTGGAACAAAAAAGGTTAAGAACCCCTGCTTTAAGCCTTCACCTGTTTGGATGAGACTTCTTTCATTGTTGATTGTAGATGTAATCAGCCACAGATGCAGTCAGCTTACTGATGATTTAATTCCATGAAGTATCTTCACAGTAACAATCAGGCCAATGCTTGCTTGACCAAACAGTTGGGCACCTAGCCAAATTGACACATGAACTTAACCACTGCAGTGCCCCAAAGGACTCCCAGCCTCACCAAAGAGTTCCTTGCCCTGAGCATAGCATAGAGGCCACAGAGCTAGCAGGCCCTTGAAAGAAACCAGGGTGGTGAGCACTGACCTGCATATTTCATTCAGCGGCCGTGGATCCTCGTGATCCTCTGTGGCCAGGTGAGACCTCAGATCATTTGAATAATCAGTGGATGCCCATCCTCAGTAATGACTGAGAGTGAATTTTCCACCATCTCACAGATGTATGGGCACAATTCATATTGAAATTAATTGAAAGAAAATAATGAAATATGCTAATTCTTTCCCTTCATGTCTGTTTGCTTTGTGTAAGGGACCAGAGGACAATCCTATTCAATCTGGTAGAGGACAACGAAAGAAGATTGAATTGGTGGAGGGGGGAAGGACTCATGAGTTCAGTGTTGAAAATGTTGAATTTGAGGTTTCTTTATCACATGTCAGTAAAGATGGAAAGTAGGTAGTTGGAGCAGGTGAAAATTGAGCTGGGTTGGTGAAGAAAGCAGGGCTTTTTCCATGTGAAGTATAGCATAAGCAATGTCACAGAGTAGAAATGTGAGGAAATATTACTAGTTCAAATTGAGGAGTAAAATACAGTATTAAGGTAGTTCTCAAATATATAAAACATATAACTTATGATATGCCAGGATGGTGTTAATGATTAATCATTATTTTAAAAATTGTAACAGAGGGCAATTTCATATTGTTTAACCAAGGAGCTACAGAACGAGATTGTCTAAAATCCTTCTATAATCTATTCATTACTCTAACCTAGTTAGGTATATTTTAGATGATAATATTTGTTTCCACCCCTCTCCTATTTCTCCACTTGGAAATTTTCCTTTCTGAATCGCAGCTTCTGCATGGTTTCTGTTTCTGTCCTTTTTCATGGGTGAGTTGATTACTATAAATCTTTCCATTGCTATAGTTTATACTTATAGCTTTAATTGATCTCACAAACGCATGATAAAGGGAACCTAGTAGAGCCAATATGGGTGAATGTTAGCTTATCTATTTAGAACAGCTTTTCTAATGATAAATTGATAACCTCTTCTTTTCGTATCATAAGATATTTGAGATAGTTATTCATTATTTAGCATGGACCTGGATATCCCAGGACATGGTTAAGAATCAAAATCTAGCCACCATTTCATAGCATGCTTTGAATTTTTCATTCACACGACTAATTTGCATATTGAGTAAAAATATTATCATGTATTATGGATCTATTTTTAAACAGTCTCTGGAAAAGTTCTTCTACTGCTATAAGAAACAGTAGATAGGAAAAACATGATGTCTAAATCTTTAAAAATATTCAAACATGTAAATGATACCAAAATTATAATATGAATTCCTTCTTTATTCCCCTTTCAGAAAATGTTCGCGAGTAATGAAGCTTATATCTTTTTAGAGTGAATTAAAAATAACCATATTTCTGCTTTATAATCATAAAAAGTACCTTAAAACTTAGAAATATAGGAATTTTTAAAAAAGTAACTTTTCTAGTAAATTTTATCTATGATTATACAGAATTCTGTTAAGTGTATAAATATCTTCATTCATATATATATGTTTTCCTATCAAATTATACTAAGCACTTGAATCAATTGTATACTGTATAGTTAACATTAGGATTTCATATTACTATATATACAATATATTGTACTATATATCATATATTAGGTCAGAAACACAGTGAATTATTAGCCAACAAAAGGTAAAACTTTCACATTCTTTAGGTAATTTTAGCTATGGAAGTTTAAAACAGATTTTAAGAAAATAATACAAAGTACATTTTAGGAAAATAGTAGAAAATCATTTGTTTTCTTTTTGTGGAATCCCTCTCCCCCAAAACTAACCATAACATAATTAGTCTAAATATTTATTATCTATTAGATGATCAAATGTCCAATGACTGGTATTTCAAAGCACAGTATTTTATTTTAAAAGTTGGAGCAAGGAAGGAAAGTAATTCCAGAAATTGGCATATATCCAACCACAAATCATGACACATGACTCCTTTTAACAGCTGAAGTCTTTAAAATTAGAGTACATTTTTAAAGGGTATATTTACCACGACACACCTATTAGAATGGCATAATCAAAAAGATAAAATGTTTTCTTACAAAATCAATCATATTCTTGCCTTAGAGAATGGACAAACCAATGTTGTATGTCTATGCAGTGGTATACCACTCAGCAATAAAAATGAAGGAGCTATTGATATTAACAACAATAGGGATGAATCTTAAATATATTTTGTTAAGTGAAAGAAACAAGACTCAAGAAGCTACATATTTTACGATTCCACTTATTTGACTCTTTGGAAAATGTATAGGTATGGAAATAGTGGTTGCCACGGTTTGGGGGACAGGGCAGTGGTTGACTAAAAGGGATCACTCAAGGGAATTTTTAGGGTGATAGAGCTGATCTGGATACTGGGGTCGTAGATATATGATTGTATGCATTTGTTTAAGTCCATAGAACTGTACATCCTAAGAGCTAACTTTAAAGATGCAAATAATTTCTTAAAAAAATCAACCAGGATGACAGGAGATCCCAGGATGGATCCCAGGTCTGGCAAATGTGTTTTACAAATATATGATATAACCTCAATGAAAGTGGTGAAAAAGGAGTTCACCTAAGGAACTTTGGAAACTGTCATTTTGATTGAAAACTGAAAAGCTAGAAACAAAAATAACTGTACATAAACACTGTACTATAGTTGGAAAATTTGTTTTTCATAGGGGTACCTGTTTAACAATTCTGAAAGTACATATATACTAAGGTTGAACAGATATGTAATTAAATTGTAAATGATGGTAGCCAGATTTATCACTATCAGAGAAAGAAGTTAAAAATAAGCAAGGAGGGACGCGAATGTGGCTCAGGCAACTGGGCTCCCGCCTACCACGTGGGAGGTCGCTGGTTTGGATCCTGGTACCTCCTAAAGAAGACAGTGAGCTGGTGCGAGGGGCAGACAAGGCAAGCTGACACGACAAGAGACACAAGAAGAAAAAAAAAAACTTAATTAGAGACACAACAAAGCAGGGAGCAGAGGTTCCTGGTGCCTCCTAAAGCAGATAGTGAAAACTGATGCGACGGGCAGGTGTGGCAAGCTGGTGCAACAAGATGACGCAACAAGAGACGCGGGAAGGAAAAACAGAATGAGATACACAACAAAGCAGGGAGCGGAGGTGGCTCAAGTGATTAGGCACCTCCCTCCCACATCAGAGGTCCCAGGTTCGGCTCCCGGTGCCTCCTAAAGAAACAAGGAAGACGAGCAGATACAGCAAGTGAAAAACAACAAGGGGGTGGGGAGAAATAAATAAAATAAATCTTAAAAAAAAAAAAAAAAGAAAGCAAGGAGGGAAGTCTAGAATGAGTCCTGTGGTGCTGGATTAAAGTTGGAGCCATCAGTATGAACTCATTTATTGTAATATATACAAATAGAGAATAAATATAGATATGTGCATACGTGTGTGTGTGTTTCCTAGTTCTGTCCACTGAAAGGGCCTAGAAACAATGGTACACCAGTAGCAAAGAGCATACCCAATGCCCAGCTAGATCTTGGTTGGCTCCTGTGCCCGTTGGGAATGTTTTAGGTGGTGTGTGCATAGCAGCATCAGGCCACGTGGTCAGGGCCCACCTTTTAAGTAATGCAGATGTCTGAGAGTGTAACTGTAGCAATTTGCCATTCTTTTCCTTGCTGATAAATCATTGCTCCACTGGTTTTTTTATGCTTTAAAAGGTTCTTTTTGCAAGCATAGCTGGGAATTACAATTTAATCCTTCCTCCCATTAGTCTTGTCCAAATTGGAATACTAAATATTTTGCTTTTGTCTCAATTGTCTTTATTTATTTCCACTGCCATCATTATTTTGTGCCTCAAAGCCTACTTGGAAATAATAAATTGTTGTGAAGTCTTAAATGGAAGCAACTACCAGTTAGATATTAAATCTCCTAAATATTCCTGAGTTAGTTTCCCCATCTCTGAGAAAGATATACTAATTCCATAATTTCTCCAACCTACTTCATTGTGTTCTTGTCAATATTAGGTGAATAAAGTAAAAAAGACTTGGAAAATATAAATACTCCATATCATTTTTGTATTCAGCTATTCAAGTATGAGATTAGCAATCCTAGCATTTCATCATCATTTCATCTGGTCAATTGTTTACCTGACTGGGAACAATTGAAATAAAAATAAGTTTTTATAGCTCATCTTAGCTTTATAATCTGATGCTATCAACCTCGTCCAGTATAACATTTTTTAAACTCATAATACAATAAGGGACATTACATTGACAAATGTGAATAATAAAACATTTAAAAGAGCATTTCACTATCCCAAAAGATGCCTTTCTGAAATGCAAAATACTCAGACTGTGACTAGAAACCTTATTTTTCTTATTATTCTTTAATTTCTTTGGACTCAGGGGAGACTGAAAATGCAGGGGTGGGCAGGCATCACCCAATAAAAAATGGAATGAAATGAGATAATTAATTTATACCATTTCCTCTTAGGATTAAAAATACGTTTGCTGTCTTACAAAATGTGATCATGAAACACTAAAGAAGCAGAGTCTACATAGTGTTAGGGTGGGCAGTTGGCAAACCTCTGGCTCATAGAGCAGAGAGGATTAATAAAAAAGTAATGAATTGCAACCCTTTGTCTAATTCTTTCAATTAAAAATAATTTTCTGTATCCTAAGTAAGACCACCCATTTTGATTACATGGTAGTATAGGAAAGTTTTGAGTGTTGCCCTGTTGTTAAATATGAGGTAAGTTGCAAATACATTTCCATTAATTAACAGCCACTTACGACTAAAGAAGTCAGAGTATTGTTATAGGAATATAGCTGTCTTTGAAATGCAAGTATAAAAGTATCTTCATTACTTAATTTTCTATTATTTTTCGATTATGTAGATGGTCAGGACTTTCAGTTATGTAATTTCTATGTGACTTAGGATGGCTGTACAAATTGGTCTATCAGGGAGAATTGGAGGACTAGCAAAGTCACCTGCCAGTCAACCTGAGAAGCCAAGCACGTCCAGCCACTGAAGTGGCAACATAAAGAGGAGCTCTTTGTAGCTTCTGCCTCTGTGGGTCCTCAGTTAAGTATCATGGGTGGGTCTGGGCCTGCTGTTGGTCAGCAGCGTCACAAGTAGGGATGAGGCACTGGGCAGGGGTTGCAGAAAAGCAAGGACAAGCTGGAGCCCACCAGGCATCTCTGCATTTGTCCATCATTAAATCTAACCATGATGTCATTGAGAGATTAAATGGCCACTGCTTCACTTCTGTTCTGTGTATCTCTTGCAAGTTCTTCTTTTGACCAGTTCTAACCCAGAATCATAAAGGGAATGAGATTCTTGGAAATATAATTCCCATCTTAAGGATGTTGACACAGTGTAATCCAACATTGGCAGATACTATTATTGTCCCTGTTTTACAGAGAAGAAACTCTAAAAGAAATGAAGTTGCCCAAGGCCACACAGCTAGCAAGGGGCAGAGTAAATTTTGAACCCAGGCAGTCTGACTTCAGATTGCAAGCTCTTAACCCCTGTGCTTTGCTGCCTCCACCATAAAATGGGGTTTTATGGAAAAGCTCAGTGTATTTTTTCCTGTGTTTTAAAATATCCTTGTTTCTGGTTAGTCAAAGACAACTTATCACCAGGGAATTATTTAAAGAAATGATATGCTTTCTGTTCATTCTGCTCTATTTTCATTAACACCCCTAATTTATTATAGTTTTTTTCACAAATATGTTTTTTTCCCATATCACTCTGAACTTTTAGCTTTCCAACCATTTTCATTTCATTTTTATTCTGTGTCTTTTTACAGTTGCAAACTTCGCACTAGTTTAATGGTCATTCAGGCATGTTGCTCTCTATATATTCTTTTTTTTTTTAGATTTTTTTTTTTTTTTTTTTTTACCGGGAGGTCCTGGGGATCGAACCCAGGTCCCTTCATATGGGAAACGGACACCCAACCATTTGAGCCACATCCGTCCCCCTTCTATATATTCTTATATCATTAATGTGTGCATGCTGAATATTTCTAAGCATACTGCAACATCATTAAGTCAGGAATATTACCTACTTTTTCTTTTATATCTCTATATACTTTTTATTGAATGACAAACCTTTTTGTACATAAGGGAGATTTTATTTGAATAACTGGAAATCATTAAATATTGATCAGTATCGTCACAAGTAGGAAAGAATTGCTAGACAGAGGTTGCAGGATATTGAATTAAACTACTTTCCATGTGTATATATACATACAGCAAAGCTATCAGTTTCTTCTGGTTTTATGTCTACCCTCTTAAAAATACCCCCAAAGAGAATTGAATAGAATGAACATTTTCGGACTGGAAGAATCTCAAGTATTTCTCCACTATTAACAAAAATATTCCTTTCAAATCATTTTCCTTTTTTTCAAGAGTATTAAAATGTTCACAATCATATTTTTTAAACCTTCATTTTTAATTAATATAAAATGGTCTTTTATTATGGTTTTATAGCCAGAGTTGACAGTTACTTTAGTGACTTCTCTAAGTTTTAACATCTGATTTAGAGTAGGAAATTAAACAAGATTTAAATTTGTTGCACTACAACAAAATGAAACATCTGTAATAAAATATCTCCATAACAAGGTTCCTTTCTGAATCAAACTTAGAGACAAAATATCTAATTACATTATGTAGATAAAGCATACTCAAAGATATGATCATCTTGTTGAATGGATTTATGACAAATTCCTACAGGTAGGTATGTGTTTTGGAGGGATTAAGTGATCTTTTAAAGTGTATTACCTGCTACTTGAAAATTTCAGTGTGTTATCATGTATTGTGGTGAAGAGTAAATTTAAGAAAATAGGAAGTTAAAAATTAGATGGAAAGTCAAACATTTAAAAGTAGTTTCTCTTAAAAACTAGGGTATAAGAATATTGATAATTGCTTTTGTTCTTATCACTAGCTAAAATTTGAGTTAAAAGCCATTTGTTACAATAAAAATAAGAGCTACCAAAATTACTCCTGTGCTCTTTCTGTATTTTCAGACCAAAATGGCTGAAAGCCGAATCATGGGCGTAAGGGTGGGGCAGTTTATCTGGGTTTGCCCAAAATGGGCAACATAATTTTTATTTTAATTCTTATAGTGAGATAAGTTCCCTTATAACAGCTAGTGATGATAATAAAATAACAATGAAAAAAACATTTCCTTAATTATGAGTGGCTAGCCAGTATGCTAGCCACTCATAATAACCCATAAGTGTTACTATTATTATCCCTGTTTTACAAATGAAGCAATTTAGGTTTAGGAAGGTTAGTACTACTCACTTAGTAAATGGCGAAGCAGGATTTGAGCTTTGGTGACTCATTTCCAGAGATCAAACTTTAAACCACTATTTCAGTTTCTTAGCTGCCAGAACAAATACCATATGGTGGGTTGACTTAACAACAGGAATTTATTGGCTCATGGTTTTGAGGCTAGGAGAAGTCTAAAATCCAAGCATCAGCAAAGTGATATTTCTCCCTGAAAACTGTCACATTCTGGAACTGGCTGCTGGTGATCCTTGGACCTTGGCTTTTCTATCCCATGGCAATGCACATGCACATGGTGGTGTCTTCCCCTTTCTCTTCCGAGTTCCGTTAACTTCCAGTTTTTTTCCCCGTGGCTTTTTCCCTGTGGCCTTCTCTATAAGACTTTCAGTAATAGGATTAAGACCCATCCTGATGCAGTTGGACACAACTTAACTAAAAATAACATCATCAAAAGGTCCTTTTTATAATGGGTTCATACCCACAGGAATGGATTACGATTAAGAACATGTTTTTCTGGGGTACATAACCCAATCTACTGCAACCACTATATTGTCCTGCCAGTCTAATTATCCAGAGGGAGTACATGAAAATAGCCATATTCCTTCACTCCTTCCTTTATACATGCCTTGTGCAATGTGACTTTGCAACTTCTGCCTTCAAGAAGTAAAGTCTTTTTCTCCTCTCCTGAAATCTGGACTGACCTTCTGACTTGCTTTAGCAAGTAGAATGTAGCAGAAGTGACCCTTGCATGCTTCCACTCTCTTGGATCCCTATCCAACCACCATGTGACTAGTCACAGACTACCCTGCTGGATGATGAGAGAATATACGTACCAGAGCTGAGTCAGCTTGGTTGTTCCAGATATGATCACAGAGATGTGAGAGAGTACAATAAGGTCAGGAAAACCAACTTGCTACTAATTACAGATGTGTGAGGAATCACCTGCAGTCTGTATGGCTAGAAGAACATACACGGGATCCTCCTCTGTGTCGCTCACATTGATCTGATCTAGTCTCAGGACCTACTTGCTCTACTCTTTGCTTATGTACTTGTATAAGTACCTACAGAGCAGTCTTTGCTTGTTAATCCCAGGAGTGGCTGTCACTCCTGGCCCTCTAACATAACTACTGAGTTTATTTTAAAAAGTGTAAATAAGAAGTTTACATATTAGAAGTTGACTTATTTTAGAGTCAAGAATGTAGAATTTGATACTGATCTCTGCTTTGCTTATTCATATTCATTAAAATATATTTTGAAAAGTATATGAAGGTCATGGTTTATGCATTGAACTAGACTCTGCCTTTTCTCCCTTTGTGGAGATTTCAGGATTTTTGAGATATTAATATAATACATGCATATATCTGTGAAAGGCTAGCACATGAAGAGGTTGTAACTCTTTGAAACAGGTGCCATCCTGAAGCAGTTTAATTCATTCTCAATGCAAGAATACTGGAATTTGTCTAAAGGATAAGTGATTTCTCCTTTGAATTCAAATAATTTTCTCTAGAGGGGAATGAAAACTGAGTATTTATTTCCAATTTATTGAACTCCTACTTGATTAGTGCCCACTTCAAATCAATATAATATGAAGGGTGTCCATTTTAATGAACAGAGAGACAATGATAATACAAAGAAGACTTATCAAAGAATTTCTTAATTTTAAGCGACATTAGCGGTTACTTAGTAATCTAACATTCGTTTTATAAACATGGACACTGAAACTCCCAAAAGTTATGAATCTTCCCCGAAATCACATAGTTAATTACAAATTGAGCCAATAATGTTACTTCTTACATTATGTAGTCTTTCAGCAAAGCAAAGCAGAATATCCAGAACATGTTGTAGTGGAGAAAAGAGGACCTGGCAGAGTAAAGGTACCTTTACAACTTGGAGAATTGAGTGGCCCAGGAATTGCTAGCATTGACCCTGAAAGTGCTCAGTTTAGAGCTCTCCAATTAAATTTACTCATGAGGTAAAATTTATTTTGGCTTTTGGAATGAATTCTTGTTCAACCTTGAAAGCTCAGCTCAACATCATATTGCTTGGGAAACCTTCATCAAGGTTCCCAAGTACTGTTGACAGTGTCCTCACCACACCTTGTACTAGGTATCAATTATAGCAGGTTCTCAGCTGAGAACAGTATTCTTCTCCAGGGGACATACGTTGTATTAGTCTGCCAAAGGTGTGCTGATGAAAAGTACCAGATATCTGTTGGCTTTTATAAAGGATATTTATTTGGGATAAAAGCTTACAATTACAAGGCCCTAAAGAGTCCCACTCAAGGCTGCTTTCTGTTGAAGCAGGATGGTTACTGATTTCTGCCTGGTTTCTCCTTCCTGGGCTTTCTCTTCTTCTTAAGGCTTGGTGGGTCCAGCTTCTTCCCCATCTTAGCTGTAGGATGGTACAGGGCTTGTCTCTTAGGGCTTCCTATACCTGTCTCAACATTCTTCCTAAGATCAGCTGTAAGCTATCAGGCAAATGGCTTCTCTCTCCCCGGGGCCCCAGGATCAAAAATGACAGAGCTCTCTCTCTCTTCCTGTGTGTCATCTTGAGTGAGTGTCTGTTTATATTGGCCCACCAAGGGGGCGGGGGCTCAACCTGAGTCACACTTTACTGACTTGGTCAAATCAAAACCCTAATCTTAACAAGTAATTTAGTCAAAGGCCCCTCAACTGAATTCAATATAATCCAGAAGAATAGATTAGTTTACAAACGTAATCTTTCTCTTTTTGGCATTCATAAAATAATCTCAAGCTGTCACTTATGGTAATGTCTGGAAACGTTTTTGATGATTGTGATTTGGGGGTGCTACTGGTGTCTGGTGTGTAGAGGCCAATGATGCTGCCAAACTTCCTGCAATGCACAGGAGAGCCTCCACAACAATGAATCACCCAGCCCAAAGCATCATTAGTGCTGTTCTTGAGAAAGCCTGAATTACAGCATTGTATTAGGTTATTGTTAAACCCAGGAGTGGTTCTTTCTCTCAAAGAGACTTACTTTTAATTATTTTAAAATAAGCAATCAGATGGGCATTTCA
>JAQZBX010008848.1:0-47288 GCA_029593785.1 Cabassous unicinctus | reverse complement strand
CACAATAACTCTGCTCAAAAATACTTTCCTTGATAGCTAGGAAGAAAAATGGGCACAGCTACAGCCATAGCAAAGGGAGAATCCATCTTCCATGTCCAGGTTTCTTTCAGATTTATCCATCTAAAGCACAAGAGAAAAACCTAACAGATTGGGACCTTTCCATCTAGGGCTCCAAATAGATGGATTGCCATCTCCTGATTGTATTGCAGTATCTTGGTCAAAGGGATGTGGGGAATCCACCAACTCTGGAAAACTGCAACCTCTTATGCTATTTGTGGTTTCAAAGGAATGTCAACAGAATCGGGAAGGCCTTCTTCATCCCACCAACATTTAATATTGAAGATTATTCTGTGGATAAGTGTAGAAGAATTTTCAGACCTATGGATGAAAAGACCTCACTAAAAGGATAGCAGAAAGAGAGGCATTACCTGTATATTAGTCAGCCAAAGGGGTGCTGATGCAAAATACCAGAAATCTGTTGGTCTTTATAAAGGGTATTTATTTGGGGTAGAATCTTACAGTTACCAGGCCACAAATCAAAAGTTTCTTCCTTCACCAAAGTCTGTTGCCATATGTTGGAGCATGACAGCTGCTGATGCTTGCTAGGATTCAGGCTTTTTGAGTTCCTCTCTTCCCATGGATCCATTTCTCTCTGGGCTCAGCTCCTCTGTTTCCTCCACAAGATCAGCTGTAGACTATCAGGTGAATGGCTCATCTCTTCCCGGGGCCTTCTCTCCTTCTTCATGACAAAACTCTTCTGTGTGCTTGCTTCCCCAGGCTCCAGTATTAAAACTCAGCTTCAGAACTCCAACTCAAAAAACCTCCAACACTGTCTTTTGCCATGCCTTTTATCTTTGAGACCCCACCCACCAAGGGCCAGGGTTCAACAACCTACTGACATGGCTCAATCAAATCCTTAATCATAACTTAATCATGCCCAAATGAACAGACCAGTTTACAAGCATAAACCAATATCTATTTTTGGAATTCATAACTATATAAAACTACAAACTGCTACACTCCATCCTCTGAATTCCAAAAATATATTACAATATTCAAAAAACCTTAAGTAAGTAACAATACAAGTACAAAATCATATCATAATCAGTTTAAAGAAATACATTTAGTCTTCAGGCAAAGTCCCATCTGCTGTAGAACTCTGAAACTTACAAAAACATTTAAGTGCTTACAATACACAATGGAAAGACAAAGGATAAACATTTTCATTACCATAAGGAGAAATTGGGAGGGAAACATGAGTCAGGTCCTCTATAGTTCGGTAAACTAATGAAGTATGCAGGACATACTCCATTAGATGTCAAAGTCTGAGAGTCATTATTAAGATGATGGTTTCTTCTCCTTGGAGCCTCATGGGGACCCACCCCTTTCCACAGGCTTGCCCAACAGCCATTTCCTTTGTTCCACCCTCATCAAGCATTTGGGTGTCAACCAAGCTCTAGACCTCACCACCCAAGAGTATTGGGGTGATTGCCACACCTTACCTAACCTTTGGGTTAGAGTCTTAGGCCCCTAGTACAGTGAGGTCAAGAGAACATTCCCCCTAACCTTTGGCATACAGGCTCAATACTCTCAGAGGAATAAGTTGATCACCTGGCCTTCTCTAATCCATGGGGGACAGGCACACCACTCTCAGACCTGTGGGATGCTGACTTTAACTGCCCTAATCCTTGAAAAATGTGCTCCACTCTCTCTGCATCCTGGGGTGTTAAAACTCTCCCAGAACATCAGGTGGCAACATCTACCCTCTTCAAGTGCCAGGGCAAACTCACCTTTTCTGTACACATGGGTGGGGTTCCTCTCTTGGCCCAAAGAATGTCTTGATTCCAGACCTCAGCTTCCATGGTTTTCCTCCTGAAGCTGTTTCTTTGTCACTCTTTCCTCTCCATGTCATTTTTTGTCCAAGCTGTCAGTGGTTTTGCTCATACAGCTCTCTCAAAAACTTTGTTTGTTTAGCATGCAGCAAGCAGGGGTCCAAGCCACCAGACAGTAAGACTTTCCTAGATAACAGCATTTTCAATCCTAATTTAAAAGTTCCAAGTTTAGGCAAGTCCATAAATGGGGCACTATCATCTTGGAGCTTGATTTCCAGAGGCTTGGAATTTCCAGAATCAGTTTATGTTTTCTTTGTGCATATGAGTTCAGTCCTTAGTCTATTTCTTTCATCTTGCATTTTGCTATAAGCTGCTAGGAGAAGCCAAGTTGCATTCTCTGGGTTTACTTTGGAAACTTTTTCAGCTAAATGCACATGCTCACCATTTGCAAATTCTGCCTTCCATAAAACACCAGGACTTAATCTTACTAAGTTCTCTACAACTTTATTTTATTTTATTTTTTTTAAAGATTTATTTATTTTATTTATTTATCCCTCCCTTGCTGCTTGTGCTGCTGTGTCCATTCGCTGGGTGTCTTCTCCGTGTCTGCTCATCTCCCCCTTGCTGTGAGGTCTCGCCGCATCAGCCCACGGCACCGAGCGAGCCGGTCCGCCCTCACAAGGAGGCGCGGGGAAGCGAACCCGCGGCCTCTCATATGGTAAACGGGTGCCCTATCCATTGCGCCACACCCGCTTCCTGCCGTGAGGTTGCTGCATCAGCCCACCGCACCGCTCAGGCCGGCGTGCCCTCACAAGGAGGCCTCGGGACGCGAAC
Organism: Cabassous unicinctus; assembly: GCA_029593785.1. Taxonomy (NCBI): domain Eukaryota; kingdom Metazoa; phylum Chordata; class Mammalia; order Cingulata; family Chlamyphoridae; genus Cabassous; species Cabassous unicinctus. Next base: position 44,622 of record JAQZBX010008848.1, on the reverse strand, counting down.
CCGGGCCTCCCACATGGTAAACGGGGGCTCCATCCACTGAGCCACACCCGCTTCCTCTCTACAACTTTAAAACATGAATCAACTTTACTCCAGTTTCCAATAATAGTTTCATCATTTACTTGAAAGGTATTGTATTAGTCAGCCAAAGGGGTGCTAATGTGAAATACCAAAAAGTAGGTTGTTCTTTACAAAGGGTATTTATTTGGGGTAGAAGTCCACAGATAGCAGGCCATAAAGCATTATGTTTCTTCTCTCACCACAGTCCATTGCCACATGTTAGAGCAAGACAGCTGCTGGCGTTTGCCAGGGTTCAGGCTTCTGGGGTTCCTCTCTTCCCAGGGCTGCATTTCTCTCTGGGCCTAGCTTCTAGTTCCTCCACAAGGTCAGCTGTAGACGATCAGGTGAACGGCTTGTTTCTCTTCTCCTGGGGCCTTTTTTCCAACATCAAAACTGCTTCTCAAAAGACTGTCCCTCCTCTGTTATTTGCCTTGTCTTTTATATTTGATGCCCCACCCACCAAGGGGTGGGGTTCAGCACCCTACTCATATCCTAATCATGCCCAGATTAAAAGATCAGTTTACAAGCATGATCCAATTATATTTTTGGAATTAAAAATTACATCAAATTGGCCAACGGTTACACTGCACCATCTGAATTCCAAAAATACACTACAATAATAAAAAAACCTTAAATCAGTAACAACTACAAAATCATATCATAATCAGTTTAAAGAAATACAGTTCATCTTGAGGCAAAGTCCCATCTGCTATAGACCTCTGAAACTTACAAAACCATTTAACTGCTTCCAATACACAAATGGAAAGACAAATGATAAACATTTTCAATATCATAAGAAGAAATTGGGATGTTAAACATGAGTCATGGATCCTCTGCAGTTCAGTAAAACTACAGGGCATCCTCCATTCTATTTCAAAGTCTGAGAGTCATTCTTAAGAAGATGGATTCTTCTACTTGGGACCACATGGGACCCCACCCTTTCCACAGGCTTCTCCAATGGCCATTTTTTGGTTCCACCCTCATCAAGCATCTGGGTGTCGACCAAGCTCCAGACCTCACCCTCCAAGAGTGTTGGGGTGATTGACACACCTTACCCAATCTTTGGGTTAGAGTCTTAGCCTCCCTAGTACAGTGAGGTGAAGACAACATTCCCCCTAATCTTTGGCATACAGGTTCAACCCTCTCAGAGCAATGGGTTGACCACCTGGCCTTCTCTAATCCATGGGGGACAGGTACATCCCTCTCAGACCTATGGGATATTGACCTTAACCGCCCTAATCTTTGAGGAATGTATTCCACCCTCTCTGCACCCTGGGGTGGCAAAACTCTTCCTGAACATTGGGTGGGGATATCCACCCCCTTGAACTGCTGGGGAAAACTCACCCTCTCTGCACCATGGGGCATCAAAACTTTCTCAGAACTTTGGGTAGGAACATCCTCCCTCTTTAACTGCAGGGGCAAACTCACCCTCTCTGTACACATGGGTGGGGCTCCTCTCTTGACCCAAGGAGAAGTCTTAAGTCCAGATCTCTACTTCCACGGTTTTCTTCTTAAAGCTGATTTGCCTTCAATCTCTCCTTTCCATGTTGTCTTTTGTCCAAGCTGACAGTGGTTTTGTTCATACAGCTCTCTCAAAAACTTTGTTGGTTTAGCATGTAGGAAGCAGGGGTCCAAGCCATCAGAGAGTAAGACTTTCCACAAGTCTTTCCAAGATAACTGCATCTTCAATTTTGATTTACAAGTTCCAAGTTTAGTAAAGTCTTCAAATAGGCCATTTTCACCTGGTAATTTGATTTCCAGAAACTTGGAAGTTCCAGAATCAGTTTCTATTTTCTTTGTGCCTAAAAGTTCAGTCCTTAGTGTATTTCGCTCATCTAGTATTTTGCTATAAGCTGCAAGGAGAAGCCAAGCTGCACTCTCCGAATTTACTTTGGAAAGTTCTTCTGCTAAAAGCTCAGGTTCACCATTTTCAAATTCTGTCTTCCATATAACACCAGGAGTTTATCTTGCTAAGTCCTCTGCAACTTCAAAACATGCATTGCCTTTCCTCCAGTTTCCAATAATAATTTCATCACTTACTTCTAAGGCATCATAGAAAGTCTCTTTAGTGTCCATATTGCTATCAACAGTCTCTTCAAAGTGATCTAGGCCTTTTCCATCAAGCATTTCATAATTCCTCCAAAAAAATACCACTTACCCATTTATAAAACCATTCCAACATTTTGGTATTTACAAAAGCACTTCTCCACTCCTCAGTAGAAAATTCTGTATTAGTCAGCCAAACGGGTACTAATGTTAAATACGAAAAAATAGGTGGTCTTTACAAAGGGTATTTATTTGGGGTAGAAGTCCACAGATATCAGGCCATAAAGCATTGTTTCTTCTCTCACCACAGTCCATTGCCACGTGTTAGAGCAAGACAGCTGCTGGCGTTTGCCAGGGTTCAGGCTTCTGGGGTTCCTCTCTTCCCAGGCCTGTGTTTCTCTCTGGGCTTAGCTCCTATTTCCTCCACAAGTTCAGCTGTAGACGATCAGGTGAACGGCTTGTTTCTCTTCTCCTGGGGCCTTCTTTCCAACATCAAAACTGCTTCTCAAAAGACTGCCCCTCCTCTGTTCTTTGCCTTGCCTTTTATATTCGATGCCCCACCCACCAAGGGGTGGGGTTCAATGCCCTACTTATAACCTAATCATGCCCAGATTAACAGATCAGTTTACAAGCATGATCCAATTATATTTTTGGAATTCATAGTTACATCAAATTGGCCAATGGTTACAGGTATCATAAAAAGTCTTTAGCACCAATATTACTATCAACAGTCTCTTCAAAGCACTGTAGGTCTTTTCTACCAAGCATCTCACAATTCCTCCAGAAAATACCCCTTACCCATTTATAAACCTTTCCAACATTTTGGTAATTGCAAAAGCACTTCCCCACTGCTCACTACCAAATTCTGTATTAGTCAGCCAAAGGGGTGCTAATGTGTTTCTTCTCTCGCCAAAGTCCATTGCCACATGTTGGAGCAAGACAGCTGCCGACGTTTGCCAAGGTTCAGGCCTCTTGGGTTCCTCTCTTCCCAGAGCTGTATTTCTCTCCAGGCTTAGCTCTTCTGGTTCCTCCACAAGGTCAGCTGTAGACTGTCAGACAAACGGCTCACTTTTCTTCTCCTGGGGCCTTCTCTCCAACATCAAAACTCCAACATCAAAACTGCTTCTCAAAAACTGCTGCAACTCTGTTCTTTGTGATGCCTTTTATGTTTTCTTCCCCCACCCACCAAGGGGTGGGGCTCAATGCCCTACTGGCATGACCCAGTCAACGCCCTAATCACAACTTAATCATGCCCAGATTAACAGATCAGTTTACAAGCATGATCCAATTATAGTTTTGGAATTCATAATTACATCAAATTACCCAATGGCTACAGTCTTCATAAAGGGTATTTATTTGGGGTAGAATCTTACAGTTACCAGGCCATAAATCATGTTTCTTCCTTCACCAAAGTCTGTTGCCATGTGTTGGAGCATGACAGCTGCTGATGTTTACCAGGATTCAGGCTTCTTGGGTTCCTCTCTTCCAAGGGCTCCATTTCTCTCTGGGCTCAGCTCCTCTGTTTCCTCCACAAGGTCAGCTGTAGACTATCAGGCGAATAGCTTATCTCTTCCTAGGGCCTTGTCTTCTTCCTCAAGACCAAGCTCCTCTGTGTGCTTGCTTCCCCGGGCTCCAGCATTAAAACTCAGCTTCAGAACTTCAACTCAGAAAACCTCCAACTCTGTCCTTTGCCATGACTTTTATCTTTGTGACCCCACCCACCAAGGGGCAGGGTTCAACACCCTACTGATGCAGTCCAATCAAATCCCTAATCATAACTTGATCATGCTCAGATGAAGAGACCAGTTTAAAAGCATAATCCAATATCTATTTTTGGAATTCATAACTATATCAAACTGCCAAACTGCTACAACTTGCAAATAAGAACTATAGGAAGTGGGGAACAGGAGATAGAAAGAGAAAAACAAAGAATAGATATAGAAATTTTTATAGAGAGCAAGGTCAAACAATTCATTCAATCTCCTCAAATATCTTTAAAAGATAAGAGTCACCTTCACAGTGAAGAAATTGCAATAGAGAAGATAAGTAGAATATCCATGCTTACCTTTCCTAGTCAGTAATTAACCCAATCTGGACTGAAACCAAAGGAGACTGAATTCACATAAGGAGTTTGAAAATAAGTGATCCTGAAGTAAGAAATGGTCAGTTGTGTTGACCACTGTAACTTTGTAGTGAGTTTTTTTTTGTTGACAGTTTGTTATATACACTATATTTGTACATTATTCTGTACTTTTTACAGTCATTCACACATAGACAGTAAAAATGTATTTTATAGAACACTGTATTAGTCAGATAAAAGGGATGCTGATGCAAAGTACCAGAAATCTGTTGGCTTTTATAAAATGTATTTATTTAACATGGAAGCTTACAGTTACAAGACCCCAAAGAGTCCAACTAAAAGTTACTTCACCACCCAAATCTGTTGTCACAAGTTTAAGCAAGATGGAGGTCTATGTCTGCATGGGTTCAGCCTTCCTCTTCCTCTTAAGGGTCCATGGGTCCAGTTTCTTCTGATCTCAGCTGTAGGCTGGAGGTATTATTTCTCTCCAGGCTCAGTTGCTCTGTACTCTTTATAAGGTCAGTTGTAGACTATCAGGCTCATCTATCTTCCTGGGACCACAGGATCAAAGTTCATTTCTCTTCTGTGTCTGTGGAATTCTCTCTATTCCTCTCTGTGTGTCTTATTCTGTGTCTTCTCCTATTTATATAACCCACCAAGGGGGCAGGAACTCAACCCTTAGTTGTCTTTATGATGTGGCCAAATCAAAGCCCTAATCTTGATTTTTAATCAAGTAAATGTATGACCTTTGAATTTAATACAATCAAAAGGTAATATACCCAGAGTAACAGACAAGTTTACAAACATAATCTCTTTTTGGTGTTCATAAATAATCTCAAACTGCCACAAAAAACATCTGCAAAACTAAAGTGAAAATAATGTACATATTGCACACATATTAGATGACTGCTGATGAGCTATCTTAATTTAATCTGTACAGATGTTTAATGTAGGTAGTCATGAACTATTAGGTGAAGGGTTTCTGGCGAGGGCCGACTCCCGCCGGCTCCTGGGGCACTTTGAAAGGCAGTTGACCGAGCTCACGAAGGGACCCGGGCAAAGTCTGTAATGAGTTTTAATGTCAGAAAGTGTGAGTCTTCCAAATTCATCTTCCTTTTTAAGGAAGTTTTGGGCTATTTGTGGCCCATTATCCTTCCAAATAAATTTAGTTGCTTTCTATTTCTGCAAAGAAGATTGTTGGAATAACGATTGAGATTGCACTCAATCTATAAATACTTTGGGTTGAATGACGTCTTAACTCCCAGTCCATGAGCATGGAAAATCCTTGCATTTATTTAGGTGTGCTTTGGTTTCTTTTAGGAAAGTTATGTACTTTTCTGTGGAGGTGCTATCATCAACATGGTGATATAAGGCATATCCTGGAACTGTGTCCTCTCATAAACAACTAATAAAAGAACAAATCCCACTTGCTTGGAATTCAGGAGGATGATAGAGACTGGAGAAATATGATGTGACCTTGTATTTAAGGACACCTAGGAGCTCTCAAAGAAACTATTAAAATAGTTAAAGAAGCTTAATGTTATTGCAGAATAGAAGATCACTATACATAAACCATTAGTACTATGCATATTGCTAAATCAAGAATATAATACCATTTACAATAGCATCAAAAATATTAAAATATTTAGGAGTAAATTTAACAAAGGAAGTGCAAAACACACTGAAAACAACAAGACAGTGTTGAAAACCATTAAAGAATATAAAAATAAATGGAAAATATGTCATGTTTTTAAAAGTGTCAATATACCCCAAATGCATCAACAGATTTAATGCAATGCCTATCAAAATCTTAGTTGACATCTTTGTAGAAACTGAAAAACTTGTTCTACAAATTATATGGAATTGCGAGGAACTCAAAATACCAGAAAAATGTTGAAAAAGAAGGAAAAGTAGAGAGACACACTTCCTGATTTCAAATATTGCTATAATGAAATGGTAATCAAGCTAATGTGGTATTGGAACAAATATAGACACTATATACATAGAGGAGTATTGAGAAAATAGAAATAAATTAAATCATCTATGAAAACCTGATTTCTGACAAGGACAGGAATATCATTCCATGGGGTAAATAATAATTTTTGAAAAAAATGGAGCTTGGACAATGGAATATCCACATGCAAAAATGAAATGAATTTGTGCCCTTATCTCATGTAATATTAAAAAATAGATATTTTGGAGTAATGAAATTGTTCTAAATTTTTTTTTGTGGTGATGAATGCACAGCCTAGTGTTTATGCTAAATGCCATTGGTTATACAAACATGGTATGTAAATATACCTAAGTAAAACTGCTTTGAAATAAATAAATAAATAATCAAGAATAGCCAGAAACAGCAGCTATGTACAGCAGGGGAAGCATAGAGAGATTGAGACGTGATTAATTTTTTTGTTTGTTTGTTTGTCTGTTTTTTAATTTATTATTATTATAGCTATTATTGAAATAATGAAAATGCTATAATGATAGAAGTGATGAAAGAACAACTATATGCTTATGCCAAATACCATTTATTGTACACTTTGGGTGCATTTTATTAATATGCATCAATAAAATTTATTTGTTTAAAAAATGGATAGAAAATTAATCAATCATCTAATTTAATGGGTTAAAATGATAAAATTCTTATAGTAAATATATGGGTAACTCTTCATGGTTTTAGATTTGGCATAGGGTTTTTCAGATTTTACCATAAAAATATCAAGAACAAACAAAATATAGAAAAGTGGGCTTCATAAAATTAATATACTTTTTGTTTTAAATGTTACCATCAAAGAAGTATACCAATGACCCTCAGGATGTGAGAATTATTTGCAAATCATATATATCAAAAGGGAATTGCATCTGGAATATTAAAAAACACTTGCATCTCAATTACACAAAAGAAAACAACCCAATTTTTACATGAGCATGATATCCACAGGGGTAACATAAGCAAGATGTTGGAATAATATGTGCCAGTGCATGCCCTTCATAGAAACAGTGAAAATTAGGAAAAATAAACTTTCATAAAACATGAAAGAAGATTGAGGCTAGAGAACAACTCAATGAATGCTGTTTCAGACAAAATCACCTATGAGTGGTAGGAGACCCTGAGGATATTATTACTGGCCTGGCCTGTCTTTGGTACTCATATCTACATGGCAGTTTGTGTGACCCATGTTGGTAGCTTGGTAGTCTGTAAGTCCCTGAAGTCTGATGCATGCACAGCAGTAGCTTGGCAGTCCACAAGCATTTCAATGTGGTCTCTGGGTCTTGAATAGTGGTGCCCCTAAATGAAAGACAATATACACAAAAACCCTAGCTATTTGGGGGAATCTTACTTTCTGACTTAGAATATCCAATAAAATACAATGTTAAGACTTCAACATAGGTTCACAAAACTTCAACAGAAGTAAGAAGAGATAACCCACTCAAAGGATTGAAATAAAACAACAGAGAAAACACAAACATTGGAATAACTGATCAAAGACATTAAGTTAACTGTTTGAAATAATTCTATGAGCCAAAGAAAGCATGAGCATAGAACAAAATCGATGAAAGAAAATGATGCATGAACAAAAGGAGGAAGTAGAAATTTTATAAAGGGACAAAACAAAACTTTAGGGGAAGGAAAACACAGTAACAGTGATTAAAATTACATTAGAGGGGTTCAACAGCAGAACTGAAGAGGCAGAAGAAAGAATGAGCAAACTAGAACACAGGGTTACTGAAATCAATTCAGTTTGATGAGCATACAGAAAAAGAATGAAAATACTGAGCAAAGCATAAGGGAAACTTGGACAACATGAAACATTCCAAAATGTGCATTATGGGAATTACAGAAGGCAAAAAGAAAAGATGTGGTAGAAAGATTATTAGAAGAAATAATGGCCAACTATTTTCATATTTGATGAATGACAGGAATATGTATTTCCAAGAAGCTCAAAAAAACTCCAAATAAAATATAACCAATAAATTCAATTGCAATAAGACCATATCATTATCAAAATGTCAGCTATCAAAGATAAAGAGAGAATTCTGAATGCAGCAAAAGAGAAACCAATTGTCACATAAAAGGAATCCTCAATTAGATGAAGTACTGATTTCTCATAGATTACATAGAGGTAAGAATTTAATGGGGTAACCTTTAAAATACTGGAAATTTTGAAAATTTGCAAGCCAAGAATTCTCTATCTGGCAAAAAAAACTTCACGAATGAGGAATGGTTTATTACATCCCCAGATAAATAAAAACTAACAGAGTTATTTATCACTACACTTCCCTACAAGAAAGAGTTGGGAGAAATCTTGAGGTTGTGTGATAATGTTATGGAGGGGGTGTAGGAGTAACAGGCCAATTATACACAAAAAAGGTTGCAGTGTTGGAAATAAGGGACCAAAAACATATAAGTAGCATAATAAAAAATATACAGAATGGCTGAAGTAACTCCTACCTGATCAGTAATTACTTTGCATATAAATTGATTAAACTCTCCAATCAAAAGGTGCAGATTGGCAAAAGGATAAAAAAGGATTTTCCATTTTATATGTCATTTACAAGACAAATCTTAAATCAAAGATGAAAGGTCAAATGTGAAAGGATGGAAAAATATTCCATGCATATGCAAACCAAAAGAGAGTAAGATGGCTATACTAATATTGGACAAAAGACTTAAGTCAAAATCTGTTTCAGGGGACACAAGGACAGCATCTATTTAAAATGTGTCAGTACACACAGAATTTATAACATTTAGAAACACATATGCACCTAATCACATACCCCAAATTACAAGAAACTAACATTTTTAGAACTGAATGAAAAAATAGGAATTCCTACAATATGTGATGGAGACTTCAATACACTACATATTGGCAGAAATTAATAAGGAAGCAGAAGACATGAACAATATTTTAAACAGACTCAACATTACAGATCTATATAGAAGACTTCACCCAATTACAGCAGAGTACACATCCATCTCAAGTGCACAGGAATTCTCAAGGATAGAGTGTGAGAGTATGTTCACTCACAAAACATGTATCAATAAATTTCAATAGATTGAAATTTTACCAAGCAACTTTTCCAACTAGAGTATAATGAAGCTATAAATCAATAACAGAAGGAAAACTAGAAAATACACATTTGTGTGGGAATCAAACAATACTCTCTTAAATAATGGGTCAATGATGAAATCATGAGAAAAATTAGAAAATATGTTGAGACAAAATAGAGTTAAAAGACAACATACCAAAATATGTGAGATGACATAGAGGCAATACTTCAAGGTAAACTTAAAGTATAGGTGCCTATAATAAAAATAAAACTCAAATCATTTAAAATGTCACATCTGGATGAACTAGGAAAAGATCAAACTAAACCAAAAATTCATAGAATGAGTAGACATGAGATAAATTATACAGAGATAGATAAGCAATTGAGAGAATCATAGAAACTAAAAATTGTTTCTTTGAGGAAATCCATAAAATTGACAAACTTTTAATAAATTTGCAAAGAAAAAAGATAGAGAAGAAACAAATACTATAATCCAAAATTAAATGGGAGATATTATCACTGATCTTGCAGAAATTAAAAAGTTTGTAAGAGAATACTATGCAGAATTGTACACCAACAAATGAGATACTCTAGAGGAAATATTCGAATCCTTAGAAACACTAAAGTTACCTAACTGATACAAAAATAAATAGAAGATCTTAGTAATAAAAATCTTCACAACAAAGAAAGCTGAGGACCAGAAAGATTCACTAGTGAAGTCTTTGAAACATTCCAAGAAGTATTAAAACAAAATCTTCTAAACATTCTGGGGAAAAAAGGAAAGGAAACAAGTTTTCTTATTTCATTCTCAGGTCAGTTACCTTAATTCCAAAGCCAAATATTACAAGAAATCTAGAGACCAATTTCCTACATGAATACAGATGCATAAAATCCTCAAAATTACTAGTAATTGAATCTATAGCCTATTAAATGTATTACCCACTTTGACCAAGTGGGATATCCCAGGAATTGCAACAGTGGCTCAATATATAAAAATCAATCTATGTAATACACCACATCAAAAGAACAAAGGGAAAAAACTAAGTTGATGCAGAAAAGCCATCATCAAAATTCAACATTTTTTTCAGATAAAAAAGAACACATGGTAATTTCCTCAACCTGATATAGGAAAAACATGAAAAATCCATAGCTAACATTGAATTCAATTGTGCAAAACTGAAAGGTTTCCCCTGAGCTCAGGAAGAAGACAAGCATGCTCAATTTCATCACTGCTATACAACATAGTTCTAGAAGATTTTGCAGATCAATTAAGCAAGAAAAAGAAATGAAAGGCATCCAAATTGGAAATGAAGAAATAAAACTATTTCTACTTTCAGATATTATCCTTATATCTAAAAATCCCAAAAAATACACAAGAAAAGCATTATAGCTAATGGAAAAAATCAGCAAAGTCATGAGCTAGAAGATTAATATGAAAAATTTGATTACATTTCTATACACCAGCAAAGAATATTCTGAAATGGAAAATTGTTTTAAAAAGTCTATTCTAAATAGTTTCTAAAGAATAAATTATCGAAGAATAAATATAACCAAAGAGGTGAAAAACTTGGACCTTTAAAGCCACAAAATAAGCCTGGAAATAATTGAAGACCAAACTATATCCTTGTCCATAGTTAGGAAGACTTACTACTATTAGGATGTCCATACTACCCAAAGGGATTTACAGATCAAAACAATTTTTATCAAAATCCCAACACACATTTTTACACAAATGGAAAGCCCAGTCCTGAAATTCATATGGAATTGCAAGTGGACTCAAATAGACACATGAATATTTTAAAAGAACAAATTGGGAAGTTTCACATATTCTGATGTCAAATCTTATTTCAATGCCACAATAATCAAATCAGGATGACAGTGACTTCAAGAAAATTGTAAAGCTCAATGGAACAAAATTGAGATTTGTATTAGTCAGCCAAAGGGGTGCTAATGTGAAATACCAAAAATGGGTTGGTCTTTATAAAGGGTATTTATTTGGGGTAGAAGTCCACAGATACTAGGCCATAAAGCGTTAAGTTTCTTCTCTCACCACAGTCCACTGCCACGTGTTAGAGCAAGACAGCTGCCGATGTTTACCAAGGTTCAGGCTTCTTGGGTTCCTCTTTTCCTGGGGCTGCATTTCTCTCCAGGCTTAGCTCCTATTTCCTCCACAAGGTCAGCTGTAGACGATCAGGTGAATGGCTCACTTTTCTTCTCCTGGGGCCTTCTTTCCAACATCAAAACTGCTTCTCAAAAACTGCTTCAACTCTGTTCTTGCCTTGCCTTTTATATTCAATTCCCCACCCACCAAAGGGGTGGGGCTCAATGCCCTACTTATGTGGCCCAGTCAATGCCCTAATCATAACTTAATCATGCCCAGATTAACAGATCAGTTTACAAGCATGATCCAATTATATTTTTGGAGTTCATAATTACATCAAACTGCCCAACTGCAACAAGATTTCAGAAATCAACCCACACATCTATGGTGTACTGACTTTTTGTCAAAGGTGCCCAATACATTAATTGAGGAAAGAATTTCTCTTCAGCAAATGTTTCAGGAAACTGGAATACATCCCTCTTCACACAGATCCCCTGGTAACCACCAATATTTAATGGTCTTTATAGTTTTGGCTTTTCCTAAATGTCACATAGTTGGAATTATATATAATGTGGCTTTTTCATATTTGATTCTTTCTTTCATTCAGCAATATATATTCATGGTTCTTCAATGATATTTTTGGCTAGATAGTTCCTTTCTTTTTATTATTGAATAATACTACAACTCCATTGAATGGAAGTACCAGAATATGTTTACACACTCATCTATTCAAAGATATCTTAGTTCCTTCCAATTTTTGACAATTATTAACAATGTTTCTATAAACATTAGTTGTTCAATGATCTTTGTGGACATAAATTTTCAACTCATTCAGAAAAAACTTAGGAGAATGAGTGCTGAATTATATCTTGTTTAGTATGTTTAGAGTCTTTCAAGGTCTTCTAAATTGCCAGTAACATTTTGCTTTTCCACCACCAATAAATGATATTTCTTATTGCTCCATGTCTTCCCAGCATTTGGTTTTTGTCAGTGTTTGGATATTAGTCATTCTAATAAATGTGCATTTATGTTCAGTATATTGTTATGAGGAGAAGGAAATGTTCCAAAATAGACTTGTGATGATTGTACATATCTGTCAATATAGCAAAAGTCGATGAATTGCACAGTTGAACAGTGTGGATTTATCCTTTGTGAATTATGTCTCAGTTATGTTTTCTAATACAACAATGCATTACTATGATAAAGAAATGCAAATTAAAATTTTTTTAAAGGAAACTAACAAGTTTTGTGGATGATATGAAGACATTGGGACCCTTATTTTTTTCTCATTGGAATGTAAAATGGTGAGGCCACTTTGGATAACATTTTGATATTTGTTTAAACCTAGTTTTAGAATCACCAAGTGCTCAAGAAATCCCACTCCCTCCAAAACTATTGAAAACAGATATTTAAACACATACTTTTACATGAATGTTCTTAGGTAAAAGTTGTAAATAATCCCAATGTCCATCAATAAATGAATGAATAAATGAAATGTGTAACCATAACATGGAATATTATTCAGCCATGAAAATGAATGATGTACTGAAATATGTTACAACATGGATGAACTTTAAAATATGTTAAGTGAAAGAAACCTGATGGAAAAGATCAAATATTACATGATACCATTTCTATGAAATATCCAAAAGGGGTAAATCAATATATGCAGAAAGCAGAATAGTGGTTGGCAGGGGATGGTAGAAGGGGGGTTGTGGAATGGCTGGTTAATTGGTACAGTGTTGCCTTTGGCATAGTTAAAATATTTTGGAACTAGAGAGAGGTGATGGTTTTACAACATTGTGACTATACTAAATGACACTGAATTCTACAGTGTAAAATCTTTAATTATATGTTATGTGAATTTTACCTCAAAAATTTAAAAACTATTCTTTGGAAGTAAGAATTGACTTAAAATATATTTATGCATGATCAAAGTAAGTTGTTTTGTAAATCAGTGATATTGGTTAATGATAAAGTTTGTTGTATTGGGGAAATTTATTTTTGACAAATTTAAGCATTTTTGTAATCAATATCTCTTGTGTAAAACAGGTATATTGAAGTGGCATTACACAGAATATATCTTTGAAGATACTATTCAGTTTTGATAGTTATAATGACTATTATAATGACTACCTTATTTAGTAATCAGAATTTATTACATAACAGTTGATGAAGCCACAAGTCCAAAATTGGTTTGGTCTGAAGCCAAAGTTTCAGTCAGAAGGCTCATACATCATCTGGGGATGTAAGGAAAAATCCATTTCCTTGCCTTTTCCATCCTCTAAAGCTTCATTCCTTGCCTTTTTCAGCTTCTGGTAGCTGTCAACCTTCTTTGGCACTTGGTTCCTTTCAACATCTTCAAAACATACAGTATAAGGTCTTGAAATCTCTCTGCTCTGGTTGTCATATCATGTTCTCTCTTCCATGTATTCAAGTCCATATCTGACTCCCTCTTGTAAATATACATGTATTGCACTTAGGGATAGCTGGTATAGTCCAGAATAACACCAAAATCTCATCATCCTTATCTTCATCACATGTACAAAGGCCCTTTTCCTATAATAGTTAACATTGACAATTCAAGGTATTAAGATCTGAATATCTTGGATATTTTGAGAGATCGTGGGGCCACTATTGAGACTACCACATTCCCTGAGTCATTTTCCCCCTGGAAACTGTAGTCCATTATACATAGTAGTTGGGTATGAAGGTTAAGCCTTGCCTTGGGCCTCACTGTAACACAGGCGGCAAACAAGTAGCATGCTTACCATCCCAATTTACATGACACTGATCACTGTATGGATTCTTGAATGTGTAGTGTCTCAGTATTTTGACTCTATCCTGGCAAAGGATATAATACTACCTGCTTCTGTTGGGTAAGTATGAAAAATAAGCATCCTACTCAGCCCCTTATACATCATAGCAGGTGAAAGAGAGAACTACCTCATTCTTCCAGAAGGAGAATGGAATCCCAGATCTTTAGCTATTCATCTCTTTCTCCATCCTCTATCTATAATGTATTGTAGCCAATAAGGAAAGCAAGGATTATACATGCAGTAGTAGTACATGTAGTGCTCAAGTCCATGTTGTGCTCAACTTCTTCCAGCTTTTAGAGTCTTTCTACACTTACTTATTTGCATGAATATTTCCAAATATTTTATTTACATGTGAGTGATCTAGGAGAAATGGAGCTTTTGACTAAACCAGAGGCCCCTCCCTCAGGTGAAAAATGGATGTTTCTATGTTACTAGAACTTCTTGACTCAAATAAGTCATGCACATTATTCTTATTTCCCATTGCTTTTTTACCTCAAGTAGCTGTGACCAAAAATAAGGGACATGGAATGAATACCAAAAAATGTCTTCACAACATTTGTATACTGATAGAATCCAAGCTCAATAGGCCAGATATTCACAGAAGAAAAAAAGAAGTGGCCTATACTCTTATATAAGATTTGTACTTAATGGAGACACAATATATTCAGGTATCAAGTAATTTATTGGAATATCTTTACATATGTTGTGAACATAGATGCTAGAGGTAGGTAATAGTATGCAAACAATGTTCTTCTGTGGAGGCAGGTATCATTAGATGAGTTCAAAGAAATCAGTGCTACTGGTGGGGATGTTAAGGACAATGTCAGTTATAGAACATTATGGGACACTTAGCATGAAAATTTCCAGAACCCTAGGTTATGATTGAATTTCACACCTTTTATATTTACTGTTTATTTCTATTTCATTTATACTAGGACATGAATACTGTGGAGGTGGGAACATTGTATATTTTACCATTTAGTCTCCAGAAGCAATCAGGTTCTAGAACATTTGAGAACCTCAATCGGTAAAAGATATTAATATAATTATCTGAAGAGGTGCCAAAACTTACAACACAGCTCCTGCCTTTACCCTATCCAACCCTAATGCAGGCTTAACATCCAACAAGGTCACACTCCCTGGGATCTGTTTCTTTCTACAAGGCATTTCAAATTAGTGCAATTTATTCTGCACAAAGAGTGGGAATTTAGATGGAAACATACAAAATGGATTAACAAAGATCAGTACTATGTTAATGAATGAATGTGGATAAGTGTCCCTATCAGTTATAAGTCATTTTAAAAATAAGGACTTCTTCATATCTGCAG
This sequence comes from Cabassous unicinctus, assembly GCA_029593785.1. NCBI lineage: Eukaryota > Metazoa > Chordata > Mammalia > Cingulata > Chlamyphoridae > Cabassous > Cabassous unicinctus. Next base: position 29,139 of record JAQZBX010008848.1, on the reverse strand, counting down.
TAATATCCCAATTCTCATCTCCTGAGATATCTCTGCATTTTTTGCCACAAGTCACTTGGCAACTAATTTATATTGTAGGGAATATCCCATTCCCTTATTCAGTATTGTGGGGATTTTTCATTCCCAGTTACCTAAAATATTCCAGAACTGACATTATTTTCCTTCTCAAATTTAAATTAATTTACATTCCGTTTAACTTATAATAGCAATAATGGCATTTCAATGGGGAAATGTATGCACTATTAAACATTACTGAAAAGTAATCTGTTTATTTAAACATATTCAATTAATCACTGTTATGCACATACATATTAACAGTGTATGGTAAATATGGTACTCCATCTTGTATTGTACATCTTTCATCTAAAACTCAGATTCACCCCAGTCATTATAATTTCATTTAGTGTTGAATAAAATATATTTCTATTTTCATTCACATTAGAGAAATCACAGGAATGTCTTTTACTTCACTTTTATTTGCAAGTACTAATATATTTGGAAAAATTTTTCATGTTCTTCCTAGTATTTGTTATAAATTTCTGCATTCAACATAGACAGGCTACTTCACAATTCTACATTTTCATCTGGTTATTTTTCAATAAAAAGTAATGAGGCAATATTCTGAATACATGTTTGAATAGTGTGGGAAAGCATTCTTGTTAAAGGTTTTCCCCCAGTCTGATATTTCTGAGTGAATATTTTTGCACTTTGATTTTGAGATTTCCTGCTAGCTGATGAAGACATTTGAAACCACTAAATACTTTCCCTCATTCTTTATACTGTGATATAAGTAAACTGTTTTTTATGTTTAATTCATTGATTATCTACTCTTGCAAAAATTACCTGTTCACATAGGGTCTCCTACTCCTGTTAAAGATATTCCTGTCTGAATTTTTGTTTTAGGATTATTACTTCTCTGTGTTTATCTTGAGTTCACTTAGGCTGGAGCTCAGCTTAAATGTCTTTCAGGTCACTATAGACATGGGATTCTTCCAAGTGTAATTCATTCACTCTTTTAATGTTAAATGAAAAATAAAGGCATTTTGAATTGATTACATTAACATAGATTTATACTTCTGTGTGGATTTTCTATGGTTTAAACAATAGAACTGTGCTTGGAAACACTCCTATATTCATAACATTTATAAGGTGAGTTTTCTCATGTTTTCTAAGGGTTGAACTTTGACTGAAGGATTTCCCACATAGATGGCATTCATATGGTTTCTCTCCAGTGTGAGTTCTCTTATGTTGTTGAAGGTAAGAACTTTGACTGAAGGTTTTCCCACATGGATGACATTTGAATGGTTTCTCTCCAGTGTGTACTGTCTCATGTTGTCTAAGGTGAGAACTTTGACTGAAGGCTTTCCCACATTGGTGACATTTGAATGACTTCTCTCTAGTGTGCATGGTCTTATGTCACGTAAGGTGAGCATTCTGATTGAATAATTTCCTACACAGATGAGAATCCTATGGTTTCTCTCCAGTGTGAATTCTCTCATGTCTTCCAAGGGCAGAAATACTCCTGAAGGCTTTCCCACATTGATGACATTCATAAGGTTTCTTTCCAGTGTGAGTTTCACACGTAGTTTAAAGTTAGAACTATGACTGAAGGATTCCTCACTTAGATGACAGTTATATGATTGACTTCCAGTTTGAATTTGCTTACTTTGATTGAAGGGTGACTTTTCACTAGTAACTTCTTGAAACAGTTCTCTGATATAGGGTTTCATTCTCACAGGAGGAAACACATTTTGAGTTATTGTGCAGTTGTGAATGAAATATTCTCCCAAGTCGTTAAATTCAAAGGGATCTTCAAGAGTATGAGAGCTCTGCTGTTGTAATGGAGAAGAGAGACTCTTAAAGGTTTCTTCACAAATGTTCAAGACAATTCTCTATGTATAAATTCTAGACTAATTATTCAGTGAATCTCCTGTTAAAATTTTTCGTATTTTATATGCTGTGTTATTCTCTTACATGAAAATTTTTGCCTTTTGTAGCATCTCAACTTCAGAGCTACTTAATAAATTTTTAAGACTTCATTATATTTGAAAGACTAGGTACATGGTCATGTTTATGCAATTGTCCTTTCCTAAGACCTCATGTTATGTTTTTGAGGTCAAAATTAATATTTCACTCAATTTAAAATTCCAAAACTTATTGCTGTAACATTGCTTAATCACATGTTAAATTACAGAAAGGTGATTGTTATGAATTCCTGACTTAGTCCATTCCCAGGTCTCTATTTTACCTACAATATGGTAAATACAATATGCAATTAAGGAAAACAGAGAATGTCCTTTAACTATGCCAGTTTTTTCTAAATATCTCAAAAGCAAACCTCATGTCTTTCTACAGATACCTCACTCCTTTGTGAATTTTGATGGTTCTGGGCTATACTGTAGAAAATATTAAGCAAGTGAATAATTAATACCCATTATTTCTAAGGCACCTTGTCAATTACCAACATTCTGTCTGGCTGAGGATATCAGTGTGATTCAAAATAAGTAGTAATATTTGTGCTGAAATTTTATATTCAAGGGTAAATTATGTTTCCTGGTTCCAGATTGTGCATATTTTACTACCACAAAAGGAAAGGTTATATAGAATAAGTCACATTAAATCACATTTATGAGCTCTCCTGAGGATTGTGAATCAATACAACCTCCAAAATATTAGAGAATCCTAGAAAAAAGAACAGATTCATTATTGCTTTTCTTATAATTAAAATGTGGTTCAACTAATCTTTAATGAATAGATCACTTTGGATATATATGCTGAGGGCTTCATTTCTTGAGATGGGGAATCTCTCTTGGAAAATACAGTTAATTTATTTGAGATTTTAAAAAAAATTTGCTGGGGAAAGCCTTAGAAATTTTTGTAGAGACTGAAATTAGTGTAGAGAATTTTATCATGTTGAGATCTCACAGAAACTGTTGTGCCATCAGTTACTTTTTTGCAGTTAAGTGACTGGAATGGAGAGGACCACCAGCTAGTGGATTTTAGGGTGGGAATGCCATGGCAACTGCAAACATACTTCTTCTAACGCTAGTAGAAACCAATTGAATAATGTAAAGCAGGAAAGTTATATGATATGTTTTAAAATGAGTCTTTTACTGACGAAAGGAATGAAATATTAAGAAGGATATTGATGAGTTTTAAGAATCAAATGATGGTTACTTGGTATAGGGGCTTGAAATGAAAATGTGTGGGGACAGGATGGAAGTAAAAGAGATGAGACAGAATAAACAAAACATAAGTACTTATTTTTTATTTTGTCAGATATATAATTGAGCTTTAATGATGTGTTACACTTTGTCCTAAATAATGAGAATTCAGTTTGAAAAATGACATTTTAACTCCCTGAAGACATACAAAATCTAATAATAATTATAATTGTATTACAAATTCAATTAGTATATGAACCTAATAGACAAGATTTTAGCAGAGGAGTAAACTTCATAGTTTGTTAGGGACTTTATAGGAAAGTCCTTTATGAGGAGGCATTATACAAAACTTATCAGAAGGCTAATAAATAGGAATTAGTCTAGAAATCAGTGCTAGGTAATAGATGAGTAGAAAGGAAAGTAAGAATAATCCAAATACAAGAGAAGAATACATTGGTAATTTCATTAGACTGATGACTAATTGCAGGCAATCATTCAAAGAGAATAGAAGTGATTTGTACCAAGAATTGCTCCCAAGTTTTAAACCCCTGGCTTCCCTTTAAGGCCACTCTTTATTATTTGGATTATAGCAGAAGAATAATTTTGGCACAAGTACACCTGAGTAGCTGATGAGGAACCTCTCAAATATCCTGGTGGAGAATTTTCTGTTCCAATCTATGCCTATGACTGAGATCTGTACTATAGAGATGGACCTATGAATAGAAATGATATATCAAAGGATTGGAAGAGGTTTCCTAGGTAGAGGGTATAGAGAGAGAATAATAAGAATGGCTGGGACCAATTCCTGAGGATTTCCAATGTTTAATATTTGAGAAAGATTCTTCAAATGCCAAGAAAGCCTGACCAGGGAAATCAAGGGTAAACCAGGAGGGGATCTGTCCTAGGAGACCAGGAAAGGATGGCCTCTAGAGCAGTGGTTCTTAACCTTTTTTATTCTGTGGATCCCTTTATCAGTCAGGTGAAAACCATGGACCCCTTCTGAGAATATAGCAGGAGATAGTTTTATGACACTCAACTAGCATTGGGTCTAACAACTACCATAATTTCAAAGTATGTATGAATATATGTGATTTTTCATGATATGCAACAAGTGTAATGTGATATGAAATAAACACTACTGTAATTTATTGCATACATTCATAAGTGAAGGAAATACTAGATTTCAGTTAGAGGTCAGAGAAAATAAAGATAATAAGATGATTTCTTTCAATTCAAGCTCATGGTCCCCCTGAAATCTCTTCATGGGGGTCCATGGACACCTGGTTCAGAACTCTTGCTCTAGAAGAATCATTGAATTTGTTGAGGAATCATGTAGGATGAGGAAATGGTGATGTAGAGATATTTTGAAAAACTTGCCTATCAATGGTAGTGCTCTTAATTGGAGAAGGTGTAAACTAATGTGCAGATGTTGAGGAACCTCAAGAGATTAGCATAGAGGCTTAAGTGCTCTTCTTTGAATAAGGTTGGCCAAAATTTATGAGAGGTGAAGTAAATAGGGGAAATATAAATATATGCTAATAAAATTTAAAGAAATTTAAAGATATTAAATTGCTGTTATAGGAAAAGTGTTTGTAAATTGATAGGACTTATAAAATGGGAATTAACTGATTCTGTATCACATCTTATTTTATGGAGTACTCACCAGAATTGAAACTGTAGAAGACAGTGATGCCAGCTAGATTCTGAGGCAGATTGCATTGGACAACAGTACTCACTATTCTCCCAAAGCTGAACTGTCCAACGTCTTCTTCTCTAGTCAAATGCCTTCTCTAGATTTTCTTATACTTATATAGGGAAAAACAGTGAGTAAACCTAATCAGTGCTACAGCCCAGAATAAATACCCTGATTACATGTATACGTAACTTAATCAGGACTTGGTAGCTTTGATTGGATTCACCAGACTCAATTTTTTTGTTATTAAAAGTCTACTTATCCAATACACATTTCATGACAATATACAACTCGTTATTTTTCTCTGTCAGCACACCACCTTCTAAACTCTATAAATTTCTGATGAAAAATTGGCATTTAACTTTACTGAGGATCCATGTACATGATGAGTAACTTCTCTCTTACTGCTTTTAAGATTCTTTCTTTGTCTCTGGCATTCAACAGTTTGATTATGCAGTAGTCACAGTACTCCAGAGGAAAAGACCAACAGGAGATATACATTTATATGCAAATATATGTATCTCCTCAGACTGGATAGTTCCAATTATCCTGTCTTCAAGTTTGCTAATTCTTTCTTCTGTGTAAACTTTTTCAGCTATTGTAGTTTTCATCTCCAGAATTTCTGTGTGATTCTATTTTAATTTTTTTAACAAATCAATTTTATTGATACATATTAATAAAGCATGCAATTCACCGAAAGTGTAAAAACAATAGTATTGGTATAATCACATAGTTGTGTATTCATCACTTCAATTATTATTAGAGCATTTTCATTATTTCAATAATAATAACAAACAGAAAACAAACATACAAACAAAAATTCTTCGCCTCTCAATTTCTCTGTTTCCCTTGCTGTACATAGCTATTTCTAGCTATTCTTACAAAATTATTTATTTACTTATTAAGCAGTTTTATTGAGATATATTCACATATCATATGATGTATCTAAAGTGTATAATCAATGGCTTTTAGTATAATCGCAATGTTGTGCATTCATCATCACAAAAAATTTTAGAATTATTTCATTACTCCAAAAAGAAAAACTCCACACCCCTTAGCTGGTTCTTTAAAAAAAATGTCTTTTTTATTGAAATTTTCCTTTTGTTCATGTATCATTTTCCTGATTTCTTTTAGTTCATTGTCCATCTTTTCCTCTAGATCTTTGAGCATATTTAGCACAATTGACTTCAAGTATTTAACCAGTAATTCCAGTGTTTAGGCTTCCACTTTCTTTTGTCCCTTTGAATGAGCCATACTTTGTTGTTGAAACCTCACATTTGAAAAGTACATTGTGTTAAAGCTAGTGACCAGATTCTCCTAGTCATATGTGATCACTGAAATCTCTTCACCTTTAACTTGCATTCAGCTAGTGTGTTGACAGAGATTTCTTTGAATGTCAGGAGCTCAGAGGGTGGGATGATGGCAAGAAAAATCACCACATAGATTTCCTACCATTTCTTAACTTGCCTTTTTCTTGATTTAGCATTTACTTGGTTGCTGTAAACATTTTCACTGTTTTCTAGACTTCAGAGAAAGTTGATTCTGGCATTTTCTGGTTGTTTATCAATGTGGAGAGCAGGCAGTTGTTGCTCCTTACACTGCCATCTTGCTGACATCTTGTTATCATTACTTTTAAATGCACCTTGATAGATTATCATTTAGAACAGGTGACACAGCTATCATGATGCTATCAGGTCTCCATTCAGCTTGCTTGTAGCATCCAAAGTGAGTAGACGGTTTTGTAGGTTCCTTGTAGATTAAAATTAACACACTAGGTTGGCTATACCAGATGCTGAGGCTGGATGGGGTCAGCATGGCAAAGAAAGTCCTTTGCGGGTCAGACCAAACTTGGAAAGTCACCTAGGCCGGACTACCCAGAGGGAAGAACAGCTTCTTGGAGCTTCTTGGACCAGGCACTCAGGAAATACTTCATCCACTGGGAACATTGGATGCCGCGGCGGCCCCGGGCCCAGTCCATTACACTCAGCAGCCCCAGGCCAGACGCCTGCCTTCCACACTGCCACAGACCAAGTCGGCGGCAGTGGAGGCAGCAGCTTGGAACATCTGCCTACTGGCCTGACCTGGCCGGGCCAAGGAGACGTGACAACAGCAACCCACGCTGATGGGGCGACTGTACCAGACTCTATTTTAAACCCTCATAAGATGGAGAAAAAAGATATTTTGAATGGTCATTTAAAAATATTTTTATTTATTCAATAAATACTTTTGCATGATTTCTTTGAACCAGGAAATTTTAAGCTCCTGCAGATACATCAGGGAGCCATACACACTGTTTATGAACAAAGAGCTAAAAATCCATGGAGGAAAAATAGAATTTCAAAAGAAGGGAAATGACCAAATATGAAATTCTTGTTATGGATTTTAAAAACTTGACAAAATAGAATATATTATTAAGGTGGAGAATTGAAGAGGGGAGTGGTAGGGCAGAGGCCACATAGTATTCTCCAGGACAAGGTAATTCTCACATGTTCCTAACTCTCAGAAAGAAAAATGGGAAAACGGTATTCTTTTTTAACCTATATTTTTGTAGGGGGGAAATATATTTGAAGGGCCTTCCAAAATATACTTCAAATTGTAGATCCTTCCTACTCAGAATTAAAAGTTACATTTGAATGGAATTCACCTTTTCCCTTTTATAATTCCCTAATTTTAGTTTTGCTTTGTATGAACACTATTGAAAATATTTTCTAGAAAAAATAAGTGTGAGAAAAATAAGACTTTGGAGAAAAAGGCAATTGCTTTTTGCTTTGTTAGAATTTTATTTCCAGTCCCAGCAAAACAAATATTTTCTACTGTCTTCCTTCAGAATTTAAACAATTGAAAACAAACACAAAAATTAAAAAATATACAAAAGAAAATAGCTTTATTTTATTAAATTATATGTAAATTCTGAGTTGGTAACTAACTGCACATTTTTAAAGGTATTTCCCATGTTTCATTACAAATGCTAAGAAATTGAATATCAATCCCCTCTGCACTTTGAAATTATCTGAGGAGTGTAAAAATTTCTGATGTCTGTGTCCTATCCCCAGACATTCTGATCTAATAGTACCTGGTTATACCCTGGACATCCACAGTTTTAAAATGCAATACTAACAGGCATCAGAGTGTGAGAACCCATTCTTTAATGAGCTAAGAACCAATATAGGACCTTGCTATTAACAGTGCAGGGTCATGGGCCAGGAGCACCAGTAAATACTGGGAGCTTGGTAGCAAAGTGGAATCAAAGTCTTCACCCCAGACCTCTGGAATCAGGATCTTCATTTTAACACGATTCTAAGAAATACATAGGCCCAATAGAGCATGAAAATCTGACTTTAGATTCTACAACACCATGAATAGACTCTTTGCCAAAAGTGAGAATACTACTCCTGCCTCATTCAGTTCATAAACAAGTCTATCTCTGCTGAAAAGAGAAAACATAGACATTGCAAGGAAAGGATTTTAGTATTTCTTATTCCCCTTTCCTAGGTGCTAAGTCTCCCATTTTCCCAAAAGTTTTACCCTGCTTTAGTATTTGACTCAAAATGAAGTAATCTTAGTTGAAAATACTGAATAATACAGTCAGGTTTAGGATGACAAACAGCAGTGTTCTGTCTGTCCCATTACAATCTTTCAGCCCCACCTCCAGGAGGTAACTATCATTATTTTAACTCTTCTTTTGTATATCTCTAAGTGTTGATTATATGTGTTCATTTTAAAATTTTATATTTCCCACTATATGTGCCTTTTTATGGCACTCCCACAAAATATCTGAATCCTACAATATTCCAAAATTATATAGCTATTTAAATTAAATTAATTCAGTGTTTACATCATTATCTAAATATTATTTATTTTTAGGTTTGGCTTTGTAAAAATGTTTTGCTTATACAATTGTTTTCCTGGAAATAATAATGCATTATATTGCCAATTGCTTCATTTATTTTTATGTACTACTTATGATCCCAATTTTCCAAATATTCCTAACAGTAATCCCATTTTTTTTACTTCACCTCAATAAACTTATCTCACAATCTTTTATGGCCAAATATTGCTCCTGCTTATGTCTGCTAGAAAATGAGTCATACCCAAACCACATTCTCACATAACCTTTACATCAAGAACCAGTGGCTTTGATCTTCCTCTACTTTTTGTTTTTCAAAAAAAGTTGAATTTATTATTTTACAACAACATAATATAGGTTAAATAAAGAGAATAATCAAGTTGTCTCATGGACTGGAAGGTGAGTTATTAATTCCCTTTCATTTCCAAACCTCATCAGTCACTATATTTATGAGGTAGGTCAGCCAAATGCATGAAATGTAGATGAATTTTAAGATCTTCAATTTATCCTGTTGAATATTCACAGTATTGACATAAATAAATCTCTTCTTATAAATGTGAATTTAAATGCTTGCAATATTGTAGCATACTTGAAAAGTCTTTCCCACAGTCCATCACAAACATGGGGGAAAATTTTTATTATTTTCAATAACAACATGTGTGTTAACATTTTTATGAAGTCTACTCCAAAAACCACTTTCTTGCCATACAAAGAAATTTTTACATTTTTCAAAGGTAATTTTGTTTAAGAGCTTGTATGGTCCATGTTCTCCATTGTTATACTTATCACTCAACTCTATTAATTTACATGCACGCCCATTCACCACATGGCTACGCAAGTCTTCTGGATCATGTTTCATGTTCTCAGAACTGACACAAATACTGTTCATCATAGCTATGCTCCTGGAAATGTAGGTAGAGTTCACTGCTTGAGGAGAGCTGTACATCAAGCTGCTCACACCAATAGAGGTGATCAATAAAATGTGTATCTGCGATGTGCTGGTTAAGGTTCTCAAAAAGTACTGTATTATAATCACAGTATTTACAAATGTAGGGATCCTCCTCATAGTTTGGTGTGCTCCATCAGAAGCATGTTGGTAGAGAAACTTTCCTTGCATACTCAACACATTTGAATCAATACGCTTATGCTTCAAAAGCATATGTTGCTTTAAATCAGAAAAATATTTGCTATTGAACTCACAAATTTCACATTTACAGAGGCCACTGCTATTAGCTCTCAGTAAAGGCCATTTCTGCTGGGCAGTCACCTTCAAAGTCTGGCTGTTGTCAAGAATTTAACAAAACTTAGCTGGTGACTCTTCAGTTTGGTTTTGGAGACTCTCAGAAGAATTATTTCTATCTCTATATCGTAATCCTCAGAAATTGCATGTATTTCTGCAGGAATTAGAACATCTTCGGTGATGTGAACTTCTATAGGGCTCTCCTCTTGAGTTTGTTGGTTGACAGATTCAGGTGAGTCACTCTTCATCAGAAATTTCAATATATGAAGATTTTTCTATAGAAAAGGCAGTGTGATTTAGAATTTTAGGTATAGAGCTGAGAACCAGGTATTTCTGATTTCTGTTTCTGGCTTTCATTCCATCTGTAAATTCTGGCAAGTCATTTGATGTCTCTATATCAAGATCAACATCTTCATTGTCAAAATATTTTAAGTCTGCCTGTCTCATAGAGCAGACACTATAAACAATGATCACAAAAATTCCATTGACTCCATCTGCAATTCTGCTTATTACAGAGGAATCTGAATAATGAGAAGGGTGAAAAGTTTTCCTTTTTCTTTTTTTAGGGTATTCATTCATATCTTTTTAACTTGGTATAATTCTTAATACTTGAAAGAGAAGAAATGAATTACGGGGAATTTTCTACAGATGGTTAAAAAATAAAAGGCCTTAAAAGGTGGGTTAGACTACAGGAGACCAGAGGGCCAGGACCTACGCCTGCTGGCTGAAGCTGAGGCTCCCGGTGCGAGCCTCGCCCTGCGCTGCTGGAGGGTCGCGAAGGAGCCCAGCGGGGCCGGAGGGCCAGCGTGGCACTGAGGGACTCCTGGCGGGCAGCGGAGGCAGGACGTGCTCGTCGGACCCGGCCCTCTACTTCCCCGCGCGAAGCACAGGTTCGCAGGCCTGGACGAGCCAGGGCCTAGCGACTAGCAGCCGTCGTTGAGGGACCAATACTTTTGGGTCAGCCCAGGCGCAGCTCCGAGGCTGCGGCGGCGGAGGCGCCAGGGCGCATGCCGCGGGACCGGTGGAGTCCCGCGTGCAAGCAGGCGGCGCCACTGAGGCCCACGCTCTCCCGGGCGCTTTGATGTTTTGCCACGCGGGCCGCTCTCCCGCCTGCCCTCATCAAACCTTGTCTGCCTGTCCCCAGGCCCAGGCTTGGCGGCAGCACTCACCCCTCCTTCATCTACTTTTCTCTCTACTTTTTAAGTATTCGCTGCCCGCCAGTGTGGGATAAAAAGATATATTATTACCCTCAAATTCTAAATAGGAAAAATAAATTTATATAGGATTTTATACATTCCACATGCATGGAAAAAGATTAAACATATTTTACCAAATCATTTATCTAATTATAAAATAAAATCAAAATTAAATTCCCATCAGTTATCCTGAGTTATGTACCAAGCTGATTCTAGAAATTTTTAAAGAGAAAAAAAATATGCCGTTTTCAATTCTTTTCATGCCTAAATAGAAGTGGAATATCAGGTTCATAAAGTAATTCTATGTTTAACTGTTTGAGCAACAGGCAATCATTTTACATTCCAACCAATATTTTACAAGTCCTCTAATTTCTCTGTAATTTCACCGACACATCTTATACTTTTAAAAAAAATAAAAGCAACCTTAGTGTGTGTGAAGTGGTATTTCATTGCACTTTTGATTTGCATTTCCATAATAACTGATAATGCTGAGCACCTTATCATGTACTTACTGGTCATTTGTATATCATTGGAGAAATGTCTAATCAAATCCTATATTCAAAAAAAATTCTATGTTCATTTTTAATTGAGTTTTTTTGTATTTTTGTTGATGAGTTATAAGAGTTCTTTGTATATTCTGTATTTTAAACCCATATCAGATATTTGATTTCCAAATATTTTCCTCCCATTCTGTAAGTTGTCATTTCAATTTCTTGATAATGTCCTTAGATATAAAAGTTTTAGTTTAGATGAAGTCCAATTTATCCACTTTACGTGTGTGTGTGTGTGTGTGTGTGTGTGTGTGTGTGTGTTTGGTGTCCTATCTAAGAATCCATTGCCAAATCTAAGGTCATGATATTTCTCCTATGTGTTATGCCAAGAATCTTATGGTTTTAGCTCTTATATTTAGGTCATTGATCGATGTTATTTAATTTTTGTGTATGATGTTATAGAGGAGCTCATTCAACTTCATTCTTTTCAACTTGGATATCCAGTTTTCCCAGTACAACTTTGTTGAAGAGACTATTCTTCCATCAATTGAATGGAATTAACAATCTTTGTCAAAAATCAATTGGCTGTAGATATGTGGGTTTGTTCCTGGACTCTAAATTATATGCAACTGGTTTAACGTCTATTCCTTATACTGGTACCAGACTGTTTTAATTCACGTAGTATTGAAGTAAGTTTTGACATTAGGAATTGTGAGTTCTGTAATTTGGTCTTTTCTAAAAGATTTTAACTAGTTGGGGCCATTTCTAATTTCATTTGTATTTAAGGATCAGCATTTTAATATTTGCAAAAAGAGCCTTTGAAATATTGATAGGGATCACATTGAATTTTTAGATTCCTTTGGGAAGTATTTTGCATGTTGATAATATTAAGTCTTTCAGTTCATGAACATGGAATATCTTGCTATCATTTAGGTGTTTTTTTTCCAGCAGATATTTTGGGGGTATTTTATAGTAGAAAACCTTCAGCCAACTGTGTAAGTATAGTTGAAGATATTTTATTTTAGATAATACTGTAAATTGAATTGTTTTTAAATTTCCTTTTTGGATTTTTCATTGTTGTATAGAAACACAACTAATTTTTAGCATGTTTATTTTTTACCTTGCCATTTTTTCTGAACTAATAACTTTCTAGTGCATGCTTTGGAATTACCTATCTATATAATCTGCAATTAGAGTTAATTTAATTTCTTCTTTTGAGATTTGGATGGCTTTTATTTCTTTCTTTCCTAATTGTTCTGGCTAGACTTCCTCACAAAGTTGAATAGCACTGATCAAAGCAAACATCTGTCCTTGCCTTGCTCCTTTTTTTTTAGTGGGGAAGTTTTCAGTTGTTCACAATTGGTTATGACAGTTTGTGTTTTTGTTTTATAAATGTTCTTCATTGTGTTGTGGAAGCTATTTTCTGTTCTTTTTGTTCTGAGAGTTTTTATCATGAAAGGGTTGTGCTTTATTCATAGTATTTTTTACAATCATTTTTATTTTTGTGATGGGCTAGTTATGTCCCTGATTTCATTTTGAATTTGTTATTTGGTGCCTGTAAACTCAGTTTTTTCTTTGTAAATCTAGCTAAAATTTCATCAATTTTATTGATCTTTTCAAAGACCAACATTTGAATTTTTGTTTTCTTTTTATTTCTGTTCTCTTTTCAATTTATCTCAACTTTAATATTTATTATTTCCTTTCTTTTGTTATCTGTGGATTTAACTATTTCATCTATTCTACTTCATTAAGGTGAGAACTTATTGATTTCATAAGTTTCTCTTTTTAATGCAGGCATTTATAGATATAAATAACTCTCTTAGCACTGCCTTCACGAAAACCCATAACTTTTGGTATGTTGTGTTTTCATTTTCATTCATTTTTATTAATCTAATTCCCCTTGTTATTTCTTCTTTCACCTATTGGTTGTATAACAGTGTGTTGTTTAATTTATACATATCTGTAAATTTTCCTATTTGATGTGTTACTGATTTCTAGAAAATATTTTGTGTGATATCAACCTATAAATTTATTGATCTTTGTTTTTTGACCAAATATATGGACTTTCCTTTAGAAGTATCTTGTGCACATTTGTTTTGTTGGGCAGAACTTGGCTGTATATGTCTGCTAGTTTTAGATGGTTTATGATCTTGTTCAAATCTTTTATTTCCTTAATGGTCTTCTTTCTAGAGGATCTGTCCATTACTGAAGATGGTATATTGTAGAACAGTCTAATTCTTCATTCAATTTTCCATCTTTGTTTCATATATTTTGGGGCTCTGTTGCAAGGTGCATATATATCTATAATTGTTATATATTCCTGATGAATTGTTCCTTTTATGAATAGAATATGTACTTCTTTGTCTTGCAACAGTATTTGTATTAGAGTCTATTGGGTCTGATATTAGAATAATCACTTCAGCTATCTTTTTATGATTTCATTTATTTTTCCTTGTGTTAAAATATACCTGACATAAAAATCACTTTAAATAGATAATTCTCTGACAGTAAGTACATTGACAATAATGTGTATATTTAATGACTCTCTATTTCCAGACTATTATCATTATTCCAAACCAAAACTCATACCCATTTAACAATAACTCCCTTTTTCCACCTCTCCCACCCCTGGTACCCAGTAATCTTTCTGGCACTAATAGTTTACTTATTCCAAGTATTTCATATGATACAAATCATACAACATTTGTCTTTTTGTGTCTAATATATTTCACCAAGCATGACATCTTCAAGGTTCATCTATGTTGTAGCATGTATAAGAACTTCATTTCTTTTTATGGCTGAATAATTATCCCTTTGTGTGGATATACGAAATTTCACTTATATATTCATCTGTTAATGGACACTTAGGTTGCTTCTACATTTTCATTATTGTGAATAATGCTGCCATAAATATTGGTGTACAAATATCTGTCTGATATACTGCTTTCAATTCTATTTGATATATACCTAGGACTAGAATTGCTGGGTCACATGGTAAAGCTATGTTTAACATTCTGAGTAACAACCAAATTTTATTTTCCACAGTGAATGTACTGTTTTACTTACCCACCAACAATATATGATTTCTTTGCATATTTGCAGGCACTTTCTCTTAGTTTGCCAAAGGCTGCCTATAAAAGCTTACAGTTCTGAGGCTATGAAAATGTTCAAATCAAGGGATCATCAGAGATGCTTTCTCACCAAATGTTGGCTGCTAACAGATCCTGGGCATGTGACAAGACAAGATGGTGGCTGGTCTCTGCAAGGTACCTGCCTTCTCTTCCAGGCTCATATTCTCCCTGAACTCAGCTATGGGTTATAAGGCACATGACTAGTCTCTCCATTCTCCTTGTTTGGGTCTGCTCTGCTGATTCCAGCCTCCAGCATCTGTCTCAGCCTCTCAGAGTTCCTCTTTCTGTTGTCCTCTCTCTCACATGGCAGGGTCAAAATGGCAGCTGTCTTTTTCTGTTTGTTTCTGCTTTCAGTTCTCAGTTTTTATAATATCCCAGCAAGAGGATGGAGAACTAAGCTAGGTCATGCCTCACTGACATAGTCCAATCAAAGGCCCTAAAATGATCAAATCTAAAGTGATCTAATCAAAAGTCCCTTAGTTGAATCTAATGCAATAAAAGAGTCCCACACCCACAGGAATGAATTAGTTCAAGGAACATGATCTCTCCTGGGATTCACAAAACTTCAAACTGTCACACATTTGTTATTTTCTTCTCTTTAATAATCCTAGTGGACATGAAATAGTATTTCATGGTAATATTAGTTTGCAATATGATATAATCTAATATTTTTAGCATATTTTCATATACTTAATGGCCACTTGAATATCTTCTTTGACACATGTTTATTCAAGACCTTGGCCCATTTTTAATGTTCACTGTGTTTTGGTTGTTAAATTGTAGAATATTTTATATATTCTAGATATTAACTTTTATCAGATATGTGGCTTAACAATATTATCTCCCATTTTGTAAGCTGTCTATTCTCTTTCCTCATAAAATTTACTTTGATGCATGAAACTTTTTAATTTAGATTATGTTTATTTACTTATTTACTTATATTTTTTATACAAAATCTAAAAATCCATTATCTACTAAAATATCTTGAAGACTTTTGCTGATGTTATCTTGTAAGAATTTTATAGGATTAATTCTTATTTAGGTTGTTGATACATTTTTAATACATTTTTGTAAATTGTGAGAGGTAGGGTTCCACATAATTCTTTTGCATATGGATTTACTGTTGTCTCAGCGCCATTTGTTGAAAAGACTTTTACTTTCTCATTGAATGGACTTGAGACTCTTGTCAAAAATCAACTGGCCACAGAAGTATGGGTTTATCTCCTCTACTACTCTAACAATGGCCACCCTCAGAGGCAGATGGAGAATGGTCTGAAGCAACTTAACTAAAGCAATAAGCATTGATCATGCCCCTTACTCCAATGAAGCTGGAAGATTAGATCCATATGTCCTGACTGCCATGTGCTTGGAGGATGTATAGCCACTACACAGAAGAAGAAATTTACCAGTATGCACTGCAATGTACCAACCACTTACTTCCAAATCTTCCATGGATGCTGCAAGCATTCCACAAGACTCCAGAATTCCAAAATAGTAAATTCAGACCGTTCCTCCTAGTTCAATAATATTTTGGTGGAGGAAACAATTTCTACTCTGTCATCCTCCCCCAAACATCTGACTCACTTCACCTATCTTTTGATTACAATTTGCATGGAATATTTTCCCCATCCCTTCATTTTTCACCTAATTGTGTGTTTATAACTAAAGTGAGTTTGTTTTAGATTGCATATACTTGGATCATGTATTTAATCCATTCCACCAATCTCTGTCTTTTGATTCAACTATTTAATCTATTTACATTTAGCATAATTGCTGATAAGGCAGGAATTACTTCTGCTACTCTGATATTTGTTTTTGTATGTCTTATACTTTTTTGACCCTCATTTTATACATTACTACCTTGATTTTGTTTAGTTGATCCTTTGTAGTGAATAGTCTTGATTCCCTTTCCATTTCCTTTTGTGACTATTTTGTATATGTTTACTTTTTATGGGCACTAAATTTAATATTCTAAATTAATTACAAACTAGTTTGAACTTATACAAAATTAACTTCAATAACCTATGAAAACTCTTATTCCTTAATACTCACCTTCCCTTTTTTTGCAATTTGACTCATACATTTCATCTTTATTCATTGTGTGTCAAATGCAAAGTTTTATAATTATATTTATGCACTTGTATTTTGCTTCACATGATGAATAAAAGTAGAGTAATGACACAAAACTATTTTAATATTTATATTTACTAATGTTAGTTTTATCACAGATCTTTATTCATAGTTGTGACTGTCTAATGTACTTCCATTTCAGACTGAAAGGCTCACTTCAGGATTTCTTTTAGGGAAGCTCTAATGGTAATGAACTGACTCAATTTTGTTCATTTGAGAATGTTTTGATTTTCCCCCTCATTTATGAAAATCATTTTTGCAAAAATACAGAATTCTTGCTTGATGTTTTGTTTTTTCTTTCATCACATTAAATATGTTCCCACCTCCTTTTGCCTTTTTTTATGTCTAATAAGAAATCTGTGCTTAATCTTAGTGAAGAGCCCTTGTACATGATGAGACATTTCTCACACTGCTTTGAATATTCTATTTGTTTTTCTTTTTTCTTTTCAATGTAATGTATGGATCTCTTGAATTTGTCCTATTAGGAGTTTGTTCACCTTCTTAGATGTGTATATACATGTCTGTGTTAGAATTTAGGGAGTTTTAGCCATATTTTTTCAAATATACTTTCTGCCCTATTCACTCACTTTTTCTGAGCTAGTCTGTCTGTTTAATGACTTTTCCACACTAACTTTGGAACCTGTATTCCATGTAGTATATGATTACTGATGTCTCTGTTCCATTAGTTTGTATTCTAACTAATGGTTTGACAGAAACTTCCTTGAACACCTGTAGAGAGCAAAACAAAACAAACAAAAACAGCAATGCAAAACAAACAAACAAAAACCCTTATCCAGTCTTGCACAATGGCTTTTTGCTGGGGCTATACCCTTCAATCCTCAGTAAGGCTTGGACTGACTTGAGAAATCATCCCAGAGTAAAAGCCGAGAGACTGCTCAGGTATTTTCAGAGCATGCTTCTTGCCTAGATTTGCTTCCTAGCATTCTAAATACTCTGATATATATGGGTATTCCAGAATGCTGTAATTTCTCAAAGAAACTCTCTCCAACTTTTCATCCCAGGAACCCAGTCCTTTATTGTATGCCTCAACTGTAATTGTCTTCACCAGATAGCAGCAGTTTGATCATTTCCTTATAGTAATTTTAATCAATGACTGCCACTTTTCCAACCTGAGTCATTTTTGTGATAAGTGAACAGAGACAATGAACACCTGAATATGGGTGCATGTTATTTTGTAAATAAGGTATGTTCTACTACATCCATACCAAGGATCTAGGGTCCCATACTGGAAACGTGGACTTTCCATTCTTCAAATATGCCACAGAGCATTGAGGGTATGGGAAAGGTTTAGCAAAAGAGCTATGGAGTTTTCCTACCATTTCTAACATCCCCTTTGTTGCTGTAAACTTATTTTTGTTAGAGAAGTTGTGGGTTTACAAAACAATCATGCATAACATACAGGATTCCCATGCATCACCCCACCACCAAGACCTTGCATTGTTGTGACATATTTGTTAAAAATGGTGAAAGAACATCATCAAAATATTAATGCTAATTATAGTCCAGAGCTTATATTTGATGATTTTTTCCCACAAACCACCCTATTATTAACATATGTATTAGCATTGTGTATTTTTATAGTTCATGAAAAAACATTTTCATATTTGTAATGTTAACCACAGCCCATAATCCACAAGGAGTTCACTTTGTTATACAGTCTCATGCCCAGTACAATCATCCAAAGTGTATACTCAGTGCCTATCAATTTCATCACAGAATTGTCTGTCTTAACCTCAGTCAATTTTAGACCATTTTCATTTCTCCAAAAGGAAAAATCCCATAATGTCTTATACCCCCCAGTCATTGGCTCTTAGAATTAATATAGTAACTTCTTTGCCATTGCTGCAAAAATATTACATTACTAACTACAGTCCATAAGTTATATAACTTGTATTTTTCCCATGCATCACCATATTCTTAACACTTTGTAATAGAGTAACATTCTTGTATTTGTACTGTAAACCACAATCCCCATCCACCACAAAATCACCATTTATATAGTCCCTAGATTATTCTCTAGCTTCCTTTAAATTGACATTTATGCCCCTCTTTCATCCACAATCACATTTATTTATTATTTTTTTAAAGATTTATTTATTTTTATTTTATTTATCCCCCCCTTGCTGCTTGTGCTGCTGTGTCCATTCGCTGCGTGTCTTCTCTGTGTCTGCGTATCTCCCCCTTGCTGTGAGGTCTTGCCGCATCAGCCCACAGCGCCGCGCGAGCCGGCGTGCTCTCATGAGGAGGCGCCGGGAAGCGAACCCGGGGCCTCTCATATGGTAAATGGGTGCTCTATCCATTGTGCCACACCCGCTACCTGGTGTGAGGTTGCTGCATCAGCCCACCGCACTGCTCAGGCCGGCGTGCCCTCACAAGGAGGCCTTGGGACGTGAACCCAGGCCTCCCATATGGTAAACGGGGGCTCCATCCACTGAGCCACACCCGCTTCCCAACAATCACATTTATAAATCAACAGTTTTAGTTATACTCAATATGATGTGTTACTATCAACTCTATCCATTTCCAAACATTTACCATCAACCTTATTAAACACTTTACATATATTCATCATCAGCTCCCCCTTCCTAACTCATGTTCAGTTTCCTACTAACATATACTCTAGTTTAATTCCATGAATTTACTCATCCTATTTAATTCATATTAGTGAGACCATACATTATTTGTCCTTTTGTGTCTGACATTTCAATTAACATATTTTCTGCAGGTTTGTCTATGTTGTCATATGTATCCCAACTTCATTTCTTCTTAAAGCTGAATAGCATTGTATCAAATGTATACATGGCATTTGTTTATCCAGTCAGAGGTTGATGGACATTTGTGATGTTTCCATTTTTCAGTGATCACGAATAATGCTTCAATGAGCATCAGTGTGTAAAGTTCTGTTCGTGTCATTATTTTTAGTTTTTCTGAATATATTCCTAGTAGCAGGAATGCCTGATCATACAGAAATTCTACATAAAGCCAAAAGTGAGAGCCCTCCATAATTGTTCACTTTTTCAAAGATATTTTTAGCTATTCAGGGCCCCTTACACAACCAAATAAATTTGATAAATGGCCTTTCTGTTTCTGAAAAAAAAAATCCTTTTGTAATTTTTATAAGGATTGCATCGAATCTGTAAATCAGTTTGGGTAGAATTGACAGTGATATTTCATCCTCCAAACCATGAACATAGAATATTCTTCCATTTATTTAGGCCTTCTTTAGTTTCTTTTAGTAATATTTTGTAATTCTCTGAATATAAGTTATTTATGTCCTTGGTGGAAGTTTCTTCCTAAATATTTAATTTTTTTAGTCACTAATGTAAATGAAATTTTTTCATTGGCTTCCTTATCAGATTGCTCATTAGTAGTGTATAGAAATGATACTGATTTTTCCAGATCAATCTAGTATCCTGCCAATTTTCTGAACTTGTCTATTAGTTCTACTAACTTTGTTGTGGATTTTCTAGGTGTAGGTTCATATCAGTGAATAGCAAAAGTTTTACTTCTTCCTTCTTTTTGGGTGCCTTTCATTTCTTTTTCTTTCCTAATTGCTCTAGCTGAAATATCTAGTACAATATTGAATAACAGTGGTGATGGTGGGCATCCTTGTCTTTTCACAATCTTATTGAGAAAGCTATCAGTCTTGCTATATTGAGTACAGTGATAGCTCTGAGTTTTTCATACATCCACTTTATCATGTTTGAGAAATTTTCCTTTGAATCTTATCTTTCAGAGTGCTTTTATCAAGAAAGGCTGCTGTATTTTGTCAAATGCCATTTTTGCCTTCATTGACATGATCAGGTGATTATACTTCAATTTATTGATGTGTTGTATTACACTGATTAATTTTCTTGTGATGAAACAAACTTGCATACCTGAGATAAAATTCAGTTCATACTGGTGTATATTTTTTTCATTTTTTATTTCATTTTTTGAAGTATATCATTCATACATGAACATACATAAACAATAAGTATATAGTAGAAATTGTGAACTCACAAAACAAACATGCATAACATCATACAGGGGTCTCATAAATCACCCACCACCAACACCTTGCATTGTTGAGAAACATTTGTTAAAAACTAAACAAGAGCATTGTCAAAATGTTACTATAGTCCACATCTTACAGGGCTGAGAAAGACTACTGATGCTTAATGTATGTATAAGTTTTAAATAACTTGATTGTAAGAGTGTGGAAATGGATGGAGTTGATGGTAACACACTATAATGAGTAGCAACTGGTTTATAAATGGGATTGTGGCTGAAAAGGGTAGTCTAGGGATGTAAATATCAATTGAAAGACACCTAGAGAATAATCTAGGGACTGAATAACCCAGAGGCTTGAGAATTGTGATTGATGGTACTGATGGAAGAGTGTCCTTCTGTGAACTAGAGCAGATGTAAATCACTATTGCAGTCTGGTGGGAATGTGGAGAAGCATGGGAAAAATAGAATTGGTGTGACCTATGGACTTTGTATAATTCTTTTAATGTGCTTTTGGACTCAGTTAGCAATTATTTTGTTGAGAAATTTTGCATCAATATTTATTAGAGAAATTGGTCTATAATTTTTATTTTTTGTAGTATTTTTATCTGACTTTGGTATTATGGTGATATTGGATTCATAGATTGAGTTTTTTTAGCCTTGCTTCTGTATACATTTTTGGAAAAGTTTGAGCAAGATTGGTATGACATCTTCTTTGAATGATTTTTAGATTTCCCCTGTAAAGCCATCTCATCCTGGGTTTTTCATTTTTTGGGAGGTTTTTGATAACTGTTTCAATCTCTTCATTTGTTATTGGTTTTTTTTGACATTTTCTATTTCTTCTAATACCAGTGTAGGTTCTTCAAGGGTTTCTGGGAATTTGCCATTCTGTCTATGTTGTCTAGTTTGTTGGGATACAGTTGTTCATAATATCCTTTTATGATTTCTTTTGTTTCTGCAGGGTCAGTGGTAATGTTCCATTTTTCATTTCTGATTTTCTTTATTTTCCTCTTCTCTCATTCTTTCTTTGTTAGCCTACCTAAGTGTTCATTGATTTTGTTCATTTTTACAAGGAACCAACTTTCTTTTTAAAAAATTCTTTTGTTTTTTTCTCAATATCATTTATTTCTGCTTTGTTATTTCTTTTCCTTTTCTTGCTTTATGGTTAGATTGTTATTCTTTTACTTGTTTTTGCAGGTATGCAGTCAGGTATTTGATTTTCATTGTCTTTTCTTTTTTCTTGTAAGCATTGAGGACTATAAATCTCCCTCTCAGCAGTGCTTTTACTGTATCCCATAGGTTTATATATATATATGATCAGGTTTATTATATATATATAAAAACTATATATATAGTTTTTATTTTTTAAAATTTGTTCTTACATTTTTAAAAATATATTTACTTTTTATACATTTTAACCCCTCTTCCCCGCCCTGTTTTTGCTGTTTTTGTGTCCATTCGTTGGGAAATTCTCTGTGTCTGTTTCCTGCCCTCTCCTCTCATCCTTCTCCTCCTATTTTCATCGGAATTCGATCCTGGGAACCTCCAATGTGAGAGAGAGGTGTTCTGCCACCTGCGCCACCTCAGTTCCTGGTTTTTCAACATGTCTTGTCTTGGCTTTCCCCTGCATCTCTCTCCTGTTATGTCATCATCTTGCTGCTAGGTTCAGCAGGGCCTGATGTCTCACACACTCATGGGGCCAGATGGCTCACCCACTCATGGGGCCAGATGGCTCATCCACTTGCAGGGCCTCGGGGCTCACCTGTCGCGGGGTCTGATGGCACACCTGCGTACCTTCTTTATTTTTCTTTATTTTAGCAGGAGATCCCAGGGATCAAACACAGGTCCCTCCTCATGGGAAATGGACACACAACTCTTTGAGACACATCCATCCCCTGCTATATCTCTTAAGGTTGACCAAAACCACTTAGAGTTACAGTCATTTCCCATACAGGATGGTCATATAATAAACAGGCTTGGTTTATCACCAGCATTCTAAAAACCAGACCTAGGGAGAAAAAGTAAGTTTGGGGACACATACATGGTTTCTAATATAGTGAATGTTTAGCCTACCCTAATTATCACACAATCAGGACAGTGAGAATATTCTCATTCCCATAGGTTTTGATATGTTGCATTCTCATTTTCATTCATTTCAAGATATTTACTGATTTCTCTTACAATTTCTTCCTTGAACAACTGATTGTTTAAGAGTATGTTGTTTAATCTCCATATATTTGTGAATTTTCCCTTATCTGCCTGTTATTGATTTCCAGTTTCATTCCATGGTGATCAGAGAAAGTGCTTTGTATAATTTCAATTATTTTTTATTTATTGAGATCTGTCTCATCACTCAAACTATGGTTTATCCTGGAGAAAGATTCATGAGCACTTGAGAAGAAAGTACATCCTGCTGTTTCAGGATTCAATGTTCAATAAATGTCCATTAGATCTAGTTTACTTATCATATTATCCAAGCTATCTTTCCTTGTTGATCCTCTGTTCACATGTTTTATCCAATAATGAGAGTGGTGTATTGAGGTCTCCAACAATTAATGTAGGTATTTCTATTTCTCCCTTCAGTTTTCCCAGTATGAGCCTCATGTATTTTGGAACCCCCAAGCTAGGTGTATAAATATTTATTATTGTCATTTATTCTTGTTATAGTGCCCCTTTTATTAATATGTAATGATCTTCATCCTTTCATCAACACTTTTGCATTTTAAATCTGTCTGAGATAAGTATAATTGTGCCTAATCTTCTTTGTTTACTATTTGCATTGAATATCTTTTTCCAAACTTTTACTTTCAGTCTGATTGTGTCCTTGAATCTAAAGTGAGTCTTTTTTAGACAGCATATAGATGGCTCATATTATTTTTATCCATTCTGACAGTTTATGTTTTTTGATGGGGGAGCTCATTCCATTAGTGTTCAACATTATTACTGTAAAGGCATTATTTATTTCATCCATTTTATCCTTTTTCTTTCCATTGCCATATCTTACTACTGTCTGTCTTTTTATCCCTTTACTTACCATTACTTATAATTTTCATTTCTATGCTCTTCTTCAGGACTCTCCCCCTTATCTTTCCCTTTCAGGCTGCAGAACTCCCTATAGTATCTCTTGTAAGTCCGGTCTCTTGTTTACAAACTTTCTCAATTTTCATTTGCCTTTGAAGACTTTAAACTCACCCTCATTTTTGAAGGACATTTTTTCCACATAAAGAATTCTTGAATAGCTGTTTCTTTCTCTATCAATACCTTTAATATATCATACCACTTCCTTCTCTCCTCCATGCTTTCTAATGAGAGGCTGGCACTTAGTATTATTGAGGTTCCCTTGTGTAATGTGTTTCTTTGCTCTTGATGCTTTCAGAATCCTCTCTTTATTGCTGGCATTTGGTATTCTGTATAGTAGGTGTCTTTCAGTGTAGGTCTATTCATATTTATTTTGTTTGGAATGCATTGTCTTTCTCAAATATTGATACTTGTCTTTCATAAAGGTATGGAAATTTTCAGTCATTATTCTCAAATATTCTTTCTGCCCCTTTTCCATATGCATCTCCTTCTGGGACATATATAACACATATGTTTGTGCATTTTGCACTGTCATTCCAGTCACTGAGACACTGTTTAGTTTTTTCCATTCTTTTCTCTTTTTGTTCTGTCTTCCAATTCAGACTCTGTCTTCTAATTCACTTATTCTGTCCTCAGCCAATTCAAATCTGCTGTTATATGTTTCTAACATTTTTTAAATCCTATTCATTGTGTCTTTCATCCTACATTCTGTTACATTTATTTTCAAGCTTTCAAATTTTTCTTTAGGCTCACCAAGTGTCTTTTCATATCCTTTTTCTCTTTAGTCATATTTTCCTTCAAATTCTTGAATTGATTTAGGAGATTTGTGTGAACACTGTTGATTAGTTTTCTTACATCTTATGTCTCAACCAGATTCTTGGTTTGTTCCTTTGCCTGCACCATCTCTTCCTGTTTCTTAGTATGGTTTGTAATTTTGCTGATGTCTTGGCATCTGATTATGTTGGTTATTAAACTCTGTTGGTAAATTTCTTTCTCTTGCCTGGTGGTTTTGTTTCATGGCTCTTCATTGATTTTTGTATAACTTTTTCTAAAACATTAAGATTGCATTGTTTAAGTTATCAAAACAGAGTCAGTGACCCACTAATGGGGACCTGGGATTAAGAACAAGAGAAACATGCCTTGTCTTCATTCACTTCCCCAGGCTGCCAGCAGATGATAATCTTCACCAAAACTTTGCATGGAGATGATTCTTTCACATTCCGCTGGCTAGATATTCTTTGCCTGCAAGTCAAAGCCAGGTGTTGTTTAAACTCACTGAAGAGAAACCACACTGTCCTATGAAGCATCTTCCCTTTTCCCAGGGTGGAATATGTCCATTCCCTTCTCGGTTGGCCACCATCAGCCACAGGGTTTTCTGATACTGTTTGCCTTGAGGGTGGTTATGGGCACTGTTCTCACCTGTGGGGGCAATTAACTCAGATTTCCTTTTGGCCTCTTTGTCTTTCTGTTTCCAATCCCTCTTGGACTATGTGTGTGGTACTCTCCTTGTCTGCAGATCTGCAAAGCAGCTCCATTGGACAGCTTCTGCCTTTCCTTCTCTGTTTTGTAAGAGTGTTACACACTGCCTGACCTACTTCAATGTCATCTTCCTGTAACTCCTGCTATAAATTTTTGAGTGATATTCAGAGTTCTTGGAAAGTTGGAACTTTTACTTTATATATATAGAGAGGAGGATGAGGATGGGAGCTGCCTATTCCATCATCTTGTTGATGTCTCTCACTATAATTTTTGGCATCTGAATTTCTACTTTAAGTTATTCATTCTTTTCAGCTAAGTTCTTATATCTTGTTAAGGAAAATTCTTATGGTTTGAGAACTCTTCTGATAATGTGTTATACTTGAATGAAGAATTAATTAAACAACAAAGAAATAAGGCTTATAATGGATCATTCTTCAAGATTAAGGTTGATGGTAATGGGTATTTCAAGAGACACCATAAAATGATTTAGATTTTACTTTATGACTTAAGACCTAATTTTACTGACATCAGGGGTTCCTCTATAGCATAGCCAGGGCAGAACACACATGAGTGATATTCATACACTGAAGATTTTTTTTTATATTTAAAGCTCTAATTCATCTTTATATTACCACTCCTCAGTATGAGACAATATCCAGGGTTCACCAAAAATCTGAGTAATGCCTCTTTGAAAAATAAAGACCAGTTCAGAAACACAAAAATATGGCAACATTTAATTTTTCTCAAAAATATAACTCAAACCAAATAAAAATGTTAGGAATATGTGTGCAAATGAAAAGTTTGAACACATATGGAGGGATTTGGTACCAAAGAAAGAAATACAAAACATGCGTATCAACCAGAAGTATGGAGATATGCACACAATTTAATCAGCGGCTGAAGTTGGAAGTGTATAATTCTGGGGAACAAAAAAAATAAGAAAGAAAGATGGTGAACAACGGCAGGATATTGCTGTTTCTGCAATCAAATACAATATTTTTTTCTCATTGCATGTATACCTTGTTTACAATTTAAAAAAATGTGAAAATCATAATGAATGAAATCTTAAAGAGTAGGTTTCCTGATTAATGATAATGATTTATATGTATAACATTACACAGAGAGATGTGACATTAACAGAGAGATGTGACTCCTGCTGGAGGCCACAGGCATCTGGTGATGCAACTGCAGCACATCCTTCCACCCAGGGTGGGCAGACCAGGTACCTTGGTGCACCAGCTGTCACCTCTGCCTCTTCTTAGGGTCCTTGACTGCCTGGCACAGCTGAACTCCTGGGATGGGATGCCCTGGGAGCTCATCCACTGATGCAGCCCATGGTGAATGCCAACCTTACCAACATAGTAGCCCAAGAACATCACCACCCCAGAGCTGAGGGTTGGTAGTGTTACATGGGCCCTCTGTGGCCCAGTTACTATGGAAACTGCCACTCTCTCCAGTTCATGATGGACACCTCCAACCCTACCCAGCTCTCTGCATTCTGTGTGCACTTAAACACCTAAACACTTGAAGAAGTGTTGACCATGTTACTCTTCAATAAGAGGTAAGGTGATCTGCCCTGTTACATGACCAGGGAGGAGATAAAGCCATTCATTGGGCTCCCCAACATCATTGCCTGTGCCAAGCAGGACATTTTCACAGCAGAAATCAGTGCCCCCAAAGGTACTGGGTGGACAAGGTTTCTGCACTGGTTCCAGGACATCCACAAAATCAACAGTTGATGACAAGGAAGAAAAATGTGGCTGACCCACTCTATGGAGAAGAGGCAGAGGACAGTATTGCTTGCCCTCCAGTCATCTATCCTTGTAGGGGCAGAGTGACCCAGCCCTAGTCCTAGAAGACAGGGTTCTGTGCTGAGGTGGATTGTCAGATAACCTGAGGCACACAGAGCACAGGTTCCAGACTTCTGCCCTCTGTATGGCAGCACCTGAAGAAACTGTCCCCGGAAGACTATCCCCAGAACTGGGAGAGGGGGTGAGGCAGAGAGCAAACCTGGCCAGGAGCACCAATGGGGGATACTGGGATTTGTCCACCCTCTGCTGGGAAGCCCACTCTAAGCTGTTTCTGCCACACTGACCATGTATTGCCCACCAAAGACAGAAGCAGACAATGGGAGTGTCACAGTAAGACAGAAACATTTGCCAGCCCTTCTCTGGGCTTGTTCACTTAGTGAATGTTTCCTGAGCTCCCTCAGGCACCAGCCCCTGTGCTGGGTCAGCTCATTGAGGAACAGTTCAGGGAAGCACAAGAAAGCATAGGCAAGCATGTTTCAGGGTTCTCAGGAGGCCCCTGCCCCTAAAGGGAGCTCACAAGTGAACATTCCCAGAGTCTCTGCTGTGGCCTGTCCTTTTGGCTGAGGGTAGTTTACAGAAAAATGCCTTTTCTGTATCCTGGGGATGCCATAACAAACTATCACAACCTGGGTGGCTTAAAACAATCTAAATTTCTCTCATAGTTTTAAAGGCCATAAGTACTAAGTCAAGGTGTCAACAGGGTGGTTCCTTCTGGAGGCTCTGAGGGAGGACCTACTCCATGTTCCTCTTCTGTTTTCTGGTAGTGGTCAGCAGTTGACCTTCCATGGCTTGTAATTTGCAGAACATCAGTCTCTGCCTCATGGTCACATGACCATCTCCTGTGTGTCTCCCTGTCCTCTCTTATAAAGACATCAGTCATTGGACTTAGTGCCCTCCCTGAACTCAAGATGATTTCATTCTAAGAACCTCAACTTAATTTCCTCTGCAAAAACCCTTTTTCCAAGTGAGTCCACAGGCTCTGGGTATTAGAACTTGGGCATGTCCTTTAAAGGCCACCATTTGACCCTCTACAACAGGGTCTGAGTTTTCTAGAAATGGCTGGCTTTGTCTTCTCTGGTAATTCAGGTTCCTTCAGGCATCTGCTTCTCCCCACAGAGCTTCCAGAAGGGATGGCTCAGGTTCTGGGCCTCCCAACAGTTCTGACTGACCAGTTAGTCATGCATGAGCTTTGTTCAAATGGTGGTTCATATATGATGTTTGGAAATAAATCTTTGCACATCTTAAAGATTGATATGGGCTCAAATTTCTTCACTTCCAGGTTGAAGTGGTCCACCTTACAGTACACCTCTTTGGGAATGTTTTGTGTTAACTCTAAGAGTGGACAGCTTGTGTCACAGCTGGGTGTCCCCTTCTCAGGCATGCTGTGTCAGTAATTATATGCCACACCACTCACCCCATACACACCATCAAGCAGATGTAGAGGTGCTTGACCTCAACCCCACCTCCAGGGTCCTTTTAGGAGATTTCACAGACAACTTGGGATCCAAATTAATTGGCTTGCAGATGTTCCCCAATTCCAGATGACTTTAGCAAAGCCTGGTTGAAATAGTTTAATGCTAGAAGAATCTTTCTTAAATCCAATTTCATCACAATCTTCAGCTAAGGGCTGCTCACAAATGATCTCCAATATATATGAAGCAAAAATTGATGGAAGTGAAGGAAGAAATAGAGAGGTCTACAATAATAGTTGGAGTCTGCAATGCATCACTTTCAATAACTGATAGAACATCTAAACAGAAGTGCAATAAGGAAACAGAAGACTTTAGCAACAGCATTAACCAAATAGACCTAATGACATATAGATAGCATACCGCGCAAGGACAGCAGAATACTCATTCAATGTCTAT